>JAQFXY010000324.1:0-35204 GCA_034693865.1 Ceratophysella sigillata
ACTGACGGCACCCAATTGACGGCGCCCAATTGACTCGCGCCCAACTGACGGCGCCCAATTGACTCCGCCCAATTGACATAGAATCCATTTGGCAGACTAAGTCAGCAGAAACTGACAGAAGAAGTAAGCAGAACCAATCAGAAACCCCAAAAAAGCCTCCGACACGACAGAATGATTAAGCCCTTTATATTCCAGTATTCAATCTAACCTTCAAAATGTAGTTTTGCCAATTTCAGTTTCATTTCCAATATTAGCCGAACCAATGTTTAGGGCACCCTGTATTCTGTATTACGAAATCGAACCATCCATTTTCAGCCACTGTTTTTTGTAAATTAAAAAACTGACCAACGGTATGTAGGTATTCTTGTATACATTGGAATTGGAAATATAAAGTATTTATTTATAATTCTAAGGTTTTGCATAGCTTTTGCGCATGCAAGTCTGTTCTAGTAGCGTAAATTCTGATAGCTAGGCAAAAGGTATTGTAGTAATACATCAAATCGTATCGTACATCGCACTATAGTAGAGCTCATGTATGTAGAATACGTGGAATACCGGCTTTTCTACCGGCAACCCGCAATACTGTCAAGTTAAAGGATACCATCAGGCATTTAAAAGGGAACAGAATGTGAGCTGAAGCTGAACTCCTTCCTCGCGTGTTCAATATGGAACACGCAAACCAAGGACAATAAATATTATTCCCCAACAGTAGTAGTGTGTAGAACTTAATATTAAAATCTTTCTATTTGGCATTTAAACAGAAGTTATTCGGCGTCTTGTTCTAAATCCCAATAAAAAATACTTCAGAAAGTTTAAAGTAATAAAGCAAAAAAAATGGTACAAGACCCAACTTTCTGTCCTTCATGTACGCTAGGCGGTGTACGTGCTGAGTTGATGCCGATCCCGATTGCCAATATAATATTGGCATCCCGAATCCACACGCCATAAGCTCTGTCACCCTGTTTATTGCTCAATGGTATATATAATAATTCATATTTTTATGAGGTACTAAAGGTCACGTCCTGCTTGGCTTGCTTGACGTCAGCCAAAACATAAGCAACGTTCGGATTGGGGTTGTTTACGAATTATAGAACACATTTCAGGTCCTCATTATTTTCATCTCTTCAACTTTTCAGATTTAGATTCATGGCTGTCTGGTTGTCATTTTAAAAAAAAAGTTGAGAAAACAGAAATCGTGAAAAACTAATAAAACTCGGATTTTTTTTTCTTTACTTTGCTCCGATGACACTTTTATTAACTGTTTATTCTACTTTTTCTTGACTTATTGCATAAAATCTAATGTTTTATTTTGGTAAACTTTTCTTAAGGCGTGAGAAACGAGGATTTGAGATATTTGAATTTTAGGAGTTTGCTGAGTTTAGTGCTAACTTCTGTGCGTGAAAAAAAATTGGGGAAATAAAGAATATCGTCCAACGTTAATTCCGCACTGTCAACTGGGCTCCGTCAATTGGGCACGCGTTATTTTAATGTATCGTATTCGATATGTATGGAGTTAGGCCGAATTTCAATTTATTAAAAACAAGATAATCGTAGTATAATTCATTTCCGTATGAATTCACTCATTGACATCGCTATGTATTTTAGAATATGTTTGGATTGATTGGTATGATTCAATGCCTAATTCGGTTATAACCCGAATACATACAGTATTATACAGTATAACGTCGTGACGGCGCCGAATTGACCATGTTCGATGGGAAGCACGTCATATGCGCCACAGCAATATGCGCCACACTTCATATGACGCACACTACAATATACGCCACACGTGAAATGCGCCACATTCAATATGCGCCTCATAATATATGCGCCAAAATAAAAATCCAGTTTAATGCTTACTATAGGCTAACTATGTACAATATAAAGTATGATTGAGGTTATCTTAGGTTAGATTATGTTAGGATAGGATAGGTTATAATAGGTTAGGCCTTTCAATTGTATAAACCACACATTATTCAATGAACAGAGCATACAGCATACGCATGATACACATGACGAACAATTTGGCGCAAATTGTATATGGCGAATATTGAATGTGGCGTATTTGACGTGTGGCGAATATTGACTTGGATTATTATTTGCCTTATTAGACTATCTGAATTGCAAGCGTACAATTGGCGGTGCCCAGTTAACCCGTGTACCCAACTGACTGTGTGTAAGTTGCGTAGAATGTAGAATCAAGAATAGCTATATGCATTTGAGCTGGAGTTATATTCATGGAAAACAGATGCCTTTATAATATACCTACCTCTCACACATCATTATTGGTCGGATAGGTTTATCTTCTTCCTAGGGGAATTACCGGTTTCGGAGCTATTATGTGGGCATACGTTAAAGAACTTCCTTCCCCAAGTACACAATGACAGCGCTAAAAAAGGATTTTATACCCGACGCCTCAATCTCTCTACACGAAAGATTACAAGACGCTACCAGACTCCTCATATTTCTGTTCAGTTTCACATTAAAACGGTTGTGCACACAGCAGCAGTTGCGTTTTAAATTTCATGATTTAGCCCTGATGACCTTAGTACCATAAATAGTGGCTTGTGTCGCATTAAACCCGCACTTTTGATGTGAAATAATTTGCCATTCTCTTCACTCAACGGGCCATTTGGTGATGTTTACTGTATTTAGGGATTGAAAATTAAACGGCACGGTTAAAACAAATTTTGATGTCGATAGAAAGCCAAGATGCTTTACTAGGATTAAGCGCTGATTCGTTTAAATCCAACGCATATTCATCTGACTCATTCGATCCTAAATAAGAATGCAAGCATCGCACAGCTCATTGGAAAAGTCCTGTATTTGCTTAAAGTGAGATGGAACGTTTCACTTCAACTTAATAGGTCGTCAGTCATAAGTCATAACTCACAAACTCACAACCTTCAGGATCTTAAATTAAGAAAAAACTATAGGAATTACAACACAAATATACCACAAATAATTATACATTTTTTGTCCCCTAAAGCTTTCTATATGTATATTAGGTATGTAAAAGTATATTTTAGTACTTAATTAATGGTTTGTCATATGCAGTCAAATATTGAATTAGAATTTCATACAATGATTTTTTAGAAATACATCTTGATATTGATGGTATTCTCAGTTATGTATCGCTGATCTTGCATATTCAAATTGTAAACGTATATTAAAATTATTAGCTTAGTAGACAGATAGCCCGTTTCACGTATGGGCTGTGAGTTACTATGTATAACGTATATAATGCAACGAAAGGGTCATAAGTTATAATGGATACACTTGACATGATACGTCTGATTTTAGAGTTAAGAAGTCATCTAGCATTATGCTAAATATTATTATGAAGTGACCTTTATTCTCTAATGACATTTTCAACGGCAATTTAATTCTGTTCAGAAAGTATTTTCCCTGATTTGCTGATAATTGTGCTACAAATTATTTGTAGATAAGGATGTCGTGTATAATAATGACGTTCCAGGATTTGTTTGCAACAATACAAGAATAGATCAAACGGGACAAATGGTACTGTGGTGTTTCCCTATTTATTCTTTGATATAATCTTGTTGGCAGGTTAGACGGCGTATGTAGAGCATCGCACGGCCCCTGCCCCGGAGCCGACTTTCGGCCCCGGCTCGGCTCCGGCTCGGCAAAAGTCAGGGCCGGCCCTTATTTTTCCGGCCCCGGCTCACCTGTGAGAAGAGCCGAATCTTTTCGGCCCCGGATCCGGCCCTGGCTGCTGGGGTCCGGATCATGTTAACGAAGGGCCGGCTCCGGCCCCGGCCCCTGATCCTTAGGGGCCGGCTCGATTTAAAATACGCTGTCCATAACCTACAACGCCGGACAGCATTGTCTCATCTTTTCTTAGTGAATATGCCTATGCATGCGCACACGTGCATACCCAAGCTTTATCATATCATACGTTATAGAATCGGTTTAGAAACGTTTTACAGTCAAATTCCAAGTTCTACGTGTACCTATATAAATATAATATTATATAATAATAATATATTCTTAGTTGGAATGCTGGTGTATAATATATGTATAATATAAATTATGTTGGTATATATATATGTATAATATAAATATATGTTGGTATATATATGTATAATATATGCGTATGTCTATACGCTTTTATACATATATAAGAATAAGTATATTATTCTTTGTTTGCATGCTGGAATGGCAAAAATTAAATTCTTTCGGGGCCGGCCCCGGGGCCGGCTCTTTAAGAAAACTCCCCCGGCCCCGGATCAACATCGAGGATTTTCAATCGGCCCCGGATCAACATCGAGGATTTTCAATCGGCCCCGGCCCCAGCCAAGACGGGGCCGAACTCAATCGGTCCCGGCCCCAGCTCCGTTCAATATTGAGCCGGCACAAACGGCCCCGGGGCCCTTCGGCCCCGGCCCCGAGAATTTAGGAGTCGTGCGATGCTCTAGGCGTATGCAATACCTGTCGCTGGAACATTTTAAATTATAGTGATGCACGTGATTTTAAAGCATAGTAAACTAGAGGTTGTCATTACAGATGGAACGACGTTTAATTCAAATTACAGCATTGTCGGTCTCGATCAGCCGTAGAGAGACTATTGTCAGTTGTCATTGAAACCAGGCTGGTCATGTTTTGGTTAAGCAGATGAAGGAGGCTTATGGGTAATAAAGAAATGCGGAAGTAATGGGTCACTTGATGAAGGCACGAGCCAACAAAAAAGGAGCGTAAGTTCCTATACAAATGAGCGTATAATGGCTATAGTTACCGGAATATCCTTCCGCTTTACCTCTGCTTACCTGTAATTTGTTGTTCATTTCATATAACACAATATTTTGGGATGGTTTCTTTATAAGATATTCAGTGTCCATAGAGCCGCTATAAGGACTCGGGCCAGACTCCAGGTGATGTATGCTCTTTGAAGCGAGACAAATTCCGATTAGATGAAAGGCTGTAGAGAGAAAGGGTATTGAAGGCAAGGTGCACTCGAGTCAGCCACTATATCTAATTCTCTATTACCATTCTGTTGTGTGCTCCAGTTTACAGAATTTATGCCCAAACTGTCATCCTGCTTCCTATATTGCTTGTAATTTACTGCATGCTTCCACCGCCACACAGTTATTTGTTTTAAACAAGCGTCGATAATGTTAATATTGTTTATCATACATTGTGTTTTCGGACAAGATTATCCTTGAGAGAGAGAAACATATTTAAAAAATACTTTTACACTTGTTCAAGGATGTAGATCAAAGCTATTGAATTCTGTACGAATTTTGCGCATAGGATTTATTCGATAAAAACTATTTTTTCATTGCAGTACCTACTTCATTAGTCCTGATTTTGCACGGAAGAATAGAATAATGTACAAACATGTTTTTCAGCGTAGCCACAGCGTAGCGTACGATGTGTAGTGTCCGAAGGAATGTATTGATAAACGCATTCCATAAAGCATCGATTACTGTATTCCCCCGACTCTGACTATTGTACATACAAAAACTTTTGAACTATCAATTGCTGGACTGGATGTCATGTTCCTAATACAAGCCAGACCAGTATTGGTCTATGAAATGCTTATGCTCCTGAGTCGGATGTATGGATTGAGTGGGAAAACACCTTGCCGGTATTTCACGGAAATCATCTCTTATGCCTTTTCCCCCTTTTCCGGATCCATGTAGTTTATGATATCAGGGTAGGAGCTTCATTCCACTGTCCATATGTATATTAACATGCATGTGCTCTGTATCTAGTACTAAATTACTGTATATACTTCTGGGTTCCTGGGCCAAAATGTTACACTTGCATTGAAGTGGGAGCAAGGGCTTATTGTTGGCTTAGGCATTGGTATATGGATAAGCTAATAATTTCAACGGACGTACCAGGTCAGGTTAGTACGGCTTTAGCCCAATGTGGTTTATATGAAAGTTTGGCCGCGTACTTGGCATCTAATGCACTGAAAATACAAATGTGGACCAAATGTACCTACTTAATAGTTACTAAATGCTAGAATTGCTTGTGAATCATAGATTTGATTATTTGCATTTGTTCAGTTATTTTTCAATTTGAGCGCTGTTAGAAAATTCGAAACCCAACTGAACGTATTGTTACCGTAAGGGCTAAGAATTTTGTATTTGATGGGATTTCGGTTATTTCAGTAATATTTTGTACAAGGATTTATTCCAGAATTCTGTTTATATTTGTATGCAAATTATTCCATCGCACGTTGTGTTGCGTAAACCTGAAGCAAAACAATGCGTGTCACACATTGTATTGAATGCCAATAATGTGCACAAAATGCCCTTATCTGTGCTGCGGTTCCTACACTTAGGTTATGTAAGGTTAGGTTAGGGTAAGCTCTTACTGCTTTGATCGTTTTTACAATGTGGCTCTCTAATTTGGCTATTTGGACTCATATTTTAACAGCATGGACCCAATTGGACTGCCGTAAGCAGGTTTTATTTAGAAATGAAACCTCATACTCTAGTACATAGTAGCATTAAGGGTAGCTTCTAGCTTCCCGAAGCATAAGCATAAGCAAGCATGAAGTACTTACTTCGTTGCACCTTTCTTATACGTCTTCCGCCTCGTCACGTGCCTTATGACACTTCGTGTTCACTTCACTTCCCCGATGACGACCTTCCCGGGCATTCCAGTGCATACTAATAATGATATGCCTCTTTCTTATTGTAAGGTATGAAATAAGTCGACTCACCGAAGGAACCTTATTGCTTTCTTAATTAGGCTTTCTGTGCACATAAAAAATACTTCCTCTCTTCCTTATGCTTCTCGGGATTTGGCATCTGGCTCTTGGCTCGTGTCAAAGACCGTTAATAATATTCCCGGTGCAATGTTGTGGACAATATCCTTTAATTTTCATGATTAGTAGCGGAAGTGAATTTAAAAGGCAACAACGGATAAGTCTCCAATTCCATCTCTTTACCGCCTTTTTCCATAAGTTTTACTACCAGTTCAGTATTCTATATTCTTTACCTTATGTTCAATAACAAGAATCCAATTCTAAATCTACCACGAGTGAGGGCAATTTTTTTCAGAGGACGAAGATATTTCTCTTTCTAAAATGGTATATTCGAAAAATTTCGCTCGAAATTGTTTCAATTTACATTTGACCTCAACTTGAGATTGTGGCCAGATTATGTTTGTATAGGGCAGGCTAGATATTGTTCATTGAATTAAATTTTTAAGAGTAAACTTAGCTTACGTTTGTCGAAAGTAATTTATCGTCATTCGAGGTAAATTATTTGTTTACGTGTTTATGGAACCAATTTTATCTTTTATCTTTTATCAGTTCTAATGAAATTGGCTGTCGGAATCTTTAGATATAACTGCATTATTGCAAGAATTGGAACAGAGGTTTGGTTGATATTCCGGAACTCGGGCTGATTATAATTGCCAAGGTTTGAGAAGTACGTTGCAGTAAAGGATTTGAAAAGTGCAGTTTTAGAAAGGCTACATGTTGCAGAAAATAAATGCGACGTCATTAGATGAGATATGAACTCCTAGTTTCCACAATGCATTGGAATCATTAATCTACACTCGTCTAGCTCAGCCTTCTAGCCCTAGCACATTGGATCTATCTCAAATCCAGGTCTATCGATTCTCTTACGTAGAAGGGAATAGGAGTTCATGGATCTCATGGGTTACATTTACTCTTTGGCCAGACTACTAAACCTTTCATACGTTTATTTTGCATCCCAATAAATAATGAGTGTCATTGGAGACCTGGAAAGGAAGGATTTTGTGAGTTGCCGAAATATAAATAGAGGTAAGTACTTGGGAAGCGCAGTTCTCCCTCTCTCTCTCTCCCAAGTCTCAATGTCTAACATCTCTCAGATTGCTTCAAAGTGTCTATTTAAGCGAAAACCCGAGTCGAGAACTAATAAAACAAAAATAACTTCTTTTTTTTATGTGGCAATGGTCTGGAAAAGTCGAGGTGAGGCGGGTAGTTGGGCTGGGAGATTGGAACTGTCTTTTGTCGCCTAATTAAGCAGTTCAAACAGTTTAGAGTTGTCACGAATTTTCCTCGCGTTGGCTTAGGGATAAATCACGAGGGAAGAGGGCTTGGGGTTTTGGCACATCCCGGCCTATGCATCTTCTTACTTATTGATACTACGGGCATTACACATGATATTACGTGGAAAGCAAGGAAGTGGAAAATACTATTTCAGACAACTTGTGGTCTGGTCTGGTCTCCCGTCTATTCCATTTGGGACTCGGCTCCATTCCTATGTCTCGTCCCTACTGCCTTCGCCTCCTCGCTTCTCGCGTTTCTCTTTAAATTAAATTCAGGCACTATGCTACAAGCTAAACTCAAAATTCACAAAATATGGTGCAGCGAAAAAGCTCCCTACGGAAAAGTTGCCTATTAAATGCTTCTTCGCAAAAGTTGTCCTAAAACATCTGGAAAAAGTTTCCATTTAACCCCTTGACCTCAAACTGCACACTGTGGTCAGGCCAGACATTGTAGATTGTATTGAATTTCATATAGCCAAGTTCGGTTAACGTCTTAAGTATTTTAATAGGACATATTTACTTATTCGAGGGAGCTTATACGGGGAAGCTTTTTCGATAGAACATTTTCTCATGAAAAGAACCCAAACATTCCAGTTCCTTTGTATTTGCTCAGGGAAATTTCATTGATTTTCGTAAAGAAATTTTTCATTTAAGCGACTATGAAAATTTATTGTTTTCCATCAAGGAGAAACTGTCAAAGCAATATCCGAAATGTATAGAAGATCAACAAAGAAGAATTTTGAAGAAGCCGAAGACAAAACGGAAGGAGCGTTCTTCCGGGACCTTTATTCTGCTCCGCTATCCAGCGATCGATCCAAGAAGCCAATCTAGCTTAGAGACAAGAGTGAGACGAGGAATGCTATCACCAATTAAAACCTCAAGTCCTCACTTTACGAGGAGATAAAGAGTCCATAAGCCTGGCCTGAACCCTTCCCCAACTTTAGCCACCTAATGCTACACGTACTTAACACTAATTGTAACACGGAGAGAGCTGTAAGCTGTAAGTAAGAACCAGGCCACGCCCACTTCCACCTTCTTCAGAACTTTGTGCAATCTATTAGCTCCAGATTAATTACTTGATCTATTATGTATACCTCCGCCTATACACAACATAAATATTGATGTTGGGATGAAACAAAATAGCGAATGCCGCTCCTAGCCTCTAACTTCCCGTTCATACAAACTTTTCTGACACTTTCATGAACCAAGACCTGTCTTAATAATTAATCAACGAATTTCATTTTCTTTTCAACACAAGCTGTTCTCGGCTGTGCTACCACACTTCAAATTACGAAAATGAGTTTATGGATTTACATGCTGGAGTGAAGAACATTGGTTCCGGTTTTCATTGGAATAGTTTTAAATAATTATTTCTTTTTAGTTAATGCGTCTCAAATAGTTCTACATAGAAAATACTGTTATAAAAGTATCAAAGATCAAAGATACGTCTGAAAACTATGGAATGTGCATTTCAAAGCCTCAAATACATATTCCTTGAACCCGAAAAATTTGTTAATTATTACTAACTAAATATTGCTGATGCACCGTTCCAAATATGGGTGCGTGTGCTTTGATTATAAGGTAAACCGCATGAACCAAATTTTTTTTTGATTTTCTTGATTTACATACGCTCTAATATTGTTTCCGTTCCCAATACTTTATGCATCAGGCAGTATTGATTGAGTGCTTACATTGTATCCGTAGTGAGTCCCCCTCAGACTAGTGATTTAATTTGTTTGAGAATTTTTCAAATGAAGGATCTCCAGTGGCAGTTGAAGTGATTTAATGGCGTTTCGACGGGCGAAAGGCTTACTTGGTACACAATGAGCGGAGGGAATTCGGAATAGTTGCATTTGTAACAAAAGAGACATGGTCTCAAGGATTAAAGGAAAGGGTTACTTTGCGTTTTGAAATATATCAGCAAAATTGCACAAAATGAATTTCTGAAAATCAAAATTATGAATTTAATCAACGGACTAAAGAAAAAAAGACAGAACGGTAAACGCTAGCATAAAATAAACGTTTCAAGAACAAAATGTTAAAAAGGTCGCTAAGTCGTTCGCTAAGGTTTTCCGAAAATTCAAAAAATTCAATCGATTCAACTTCTTTTAATTTAGGTTTCCCCAACAGTTATCATTAGAATGTAGCTCCTGTTGAAAAGAATTTTCAAGCTGCTTCTAGAGCTGTACCTGCCATTTCTTATTGTAATGTCATTGCCGAACCCTTCCGTATAACAGCGCTTCTAATGGGCTTAATGTTAACTCTGTCTATACACGTAAATGTCATATTTATAACAACAGAATTAACGAGCTTAATAATTCTGCAGTATATTTTGTTTGTGAGTATATTTATGAAATTGGGCCAATTGACTCAGGATCCTATCTTGTGCTCAATGCTTTGCACTGATTCTTGGACTAGTAGTTATGATTCTCCGAACTGGTCCTGAGCCTAGGTCGGATTAAATGATTGAGTGTACTGAAGGAAATTGGAGTAAAGTGGCAAGAAGGTCGGAGAAAGGGAGGGGAAGGAGTTGGAGCTCAAAACCTGGATTTGGGAAATCAGCCGAAGCTCCAATCCAACCCAAGGTTCCACAGCCTCTATTGAGCCTGGCCAAGCTCAGGTCAACTCCTTGTCTATCATCTCCAGACCCAGACTCAATTAAATCAGTGGACTCGCAGAGATTGTGGCTGATTAATCTCACCTAATCAAATCCGCTCTGGCTCTCGTTTGGATTTGGATGGATTTGGTCTGAGTAGCAGTAGTAAAGCCAGAGTCAAAACCCTCGGCGCAATGATTGGGGCGCAGGTGGGCCCAGTAGAGGAAAAAAGAAGAAAGAAAGGAAAAAAAACCCAAAACTATGTGTAGTAGCGAGTTGTAGTAGGGACTGGCACGCTCCTCTGCAGTCATTTCCGGTGACAGGAATAAGAGTCGGGCAGTTTTCGGAGAGGCGAGCCTCCGATCACATCTAGCCCAAGCGGAGTGGAAAGGAGCAGAGACTACTAGGACTCAGGCCCAGTTCCCGAGTGCCTAAATTACTTAATACAATTAGCATAATTAGGAATATTTTTAAATAGACCAAATATCTCGGCCCTAGCAGGCGTCCAAGGTTCGACGAGGCTCGAGGGAACCAATAAGTTTAGTAGAGAGCCGACAAGGAAAACCAAACGAGGGCTCCGTGCCGTCTTCTGTTGTTGTGTCCATTTCCATGGCGTTGTTGAGCTGGGTCTTGGCTTGAGTTGTTGAGTCGACCCATGGATCGATTACCACTTTTTTTTCTCCTCAATTTACTTTTTTTTAGTTTTTGTTTGAATGGGAAGACGTGTGCGGAGAAACTATTGTTCAAAAGCGGGCCTGGGCCTATTGTCAACAGAAGCGAGGGCTAAGATGCTCTGGGACTGAATCCCCTTGTGGAAGATAAAATATCTCTGCCGACTCGGATTATCCATGTGAATGAGTAGCGTTCGATCGAGCTGACCCAGTTCACCCTCAAGACAAGTTAAGTCGGGAAGAAGGCAGGAAGGATCCGGTCAGGGAAAAGTGGACTTGGGCACACACCACCCGCACGCCGTACCTACTTAGGCAAGACAAGGAGGAAGAGAGAGTTTTTTAAACTTCTTGCGACTGTGCTAGGCGCCCAAGTCTTCCTACTCCTGGAGAAAGTACTTTTGCCAACTTAAAAAAAAAACTCAACTCAACTAAAGCCTCAGCACGGACCAGAGTGGCGAGTAGTTGTAGGAAGTCCGAGGACGAGGACAGAGCTGCAGCGCTTCAACACCGCTTCGAGCAGGCAGGCAGGTACGGGCCGCTTTGAGACACGGCAGCTCCGCTCCATAATAAGGGCATTGGACGTAGAGCGACCCAAGCACTCCACGCCGTCCCACAAACATAATAAACTAGAGGAGTACATAGACATAGTCCCGCTCGGCTTCAGAGTTCAGGCCTGACGTGAACCTGGCTACCAGTACTGTTTTTTTTTTCTTCCTCTCAGCCCGCACTTATTTTTTTCCCCGTTGAAGATGAGTGTAAATCAATCAGAAGCCACCTACTACTAAATGTGCATTTGTAGGAACAGAGCTGGGAAAACAACGTCTTCTCGAGTGAGAGAGAATAAATTTTGAGGGAAACGGGACTCGGTGAAGACGGAAGAGCGTATACGAGGGACTGTTTCTGTAGTAATCGTAATAATCCGTCGTCGCGACAAGAGGAAACTTGGAGACTTCTGCTGCCTCACGAGGTTTGGCCCAGAAAAACCCGAGAGTTTGTAGCACAGCGGAACGCCGAGTCATGCCAGGCCATCATGGCCCTCCCGGCTGAATCTCCCTCTGGCCTCAGGACCACCAACCATCCGCCCCGACTCCTGACCTCTCCCTAGCACCAGGCTCTCTGCCGAGCCCAATTATGCTTCCGCAGACGTTCAGGTGACATTTCGTGCTGCGTGTTGAGACTTCCAAACGTTCTCCAGCCCTCCCCAAGCGGAGTAATTCGGTTGGTCAAGACGGAGTATGTTTGTATGCGGTGGTGCGGTGAGAAGCTAGGCGTCCATCCGCGTCTTCCCCAGCATCCGCATCCAGTACATCGTCCTACAACATGTTCTGCATCGCTCTAGTCCTTCTTCTACAGTGTCTCTTTGGCTCCTCGGGATACACCTTCAAAGGTAAGTCGGGCTCAGGCAATTCACTTTCTCCTAAACTGCTTAGGACAATAGGCTTTTTTCCTAGTCCACTCGGGCCCATCCTATTTAGCTCATGTCAGCTCAATAGCCGCTCACAGTTTGGCTCGGGAAGACACGGGCTCTAAATTTTTGATGAGCATGCACCTGTCCGCCTCTTTCTCATCAGCGCTTCTACCTCATCGATGCTTGTGTGTAGTACATTGTTAATGACACCACAGGAGCAAATCCCAGAAACAGGATACTTCTCCAATTTAATTGCAAAATTCAAAATGTGCTTTACACATTCTCTACGGTATTCCACTAAATAACACGTACAGGGGTTTAGATTCATGTGCACCTGACCTTCATATGCATCGATTAGCAGTAATCTTTCATTTTTAATGTAAAATGCCTGAGCTCAGTCAATACGCATAGGTTCTTCGAAGTAGTTGACCAGCAATTAAATCCTTGAGAAGCATGCCGAACCGCTCTTGTTGAGCAGCCATTTGCCGGGTGATAACCCAATAATTTAATTCAGAAGCCTGGATATAAGGTCATTGTCTTGACCGTTGCTCATGAACATGTTCCTCCAAATACACCACATTATTAAACACTGAATTCACTAAGTGCAATAAAAAAAACTTATGGAACCAACAGTATTTCCACATCCAACGTCAATTGCACCCCGTAATTTGGACCCCATGGGTTGTGTCAGGTTCTATTCATGGGTTATATTAGCGATAAAATATTTCAACAAATCTCAAGTTATGTTAGGTTTGAGGAAAACGCCCAAAGAGGTGGCAGCGTTTAAGTCACCGGCTATACCTGATTTATATAAGGAAGAGCTGGAATGTAATTCACATGGCATAACTGAGCCTGTACACGGCACAACTGGGGATCAATTGCCAGAGTTGAATTGAGGCAGAATCCCATTCCCACCTATTTCTTATTTATGCTTATTATTCCTGCTGCACTGACTCACTCCCCAATTCAAGCAGTTCCAATTGTGTCAGTGTATCTCTGTTTCCCTCCTTTCTCTCGCTCTCACGCCCGTTAATAAGCCCCGTGAGTGAACGTAAAAGCATTGTAAAAGCAGGGCTGAGAGATGGAACAGATCCGGAGCCAGACGGAGCGGAGCACAGGTGAGTGCGAATGGGGAGAGTGGCTGAAGGAGGACCAGACACAGGCCCATTGTTTCCTTTCTCCCTTCCCAACACACATGCATCATTTTTATGGACACCAAAAAAACACCCCTTCCTCCAACTGGCCGCTTAATATTACGCGTATTCATTATTGCCAATAAACTGAAACATTAATATTATGTACACTACAATGCATCAAGTGAGCGGGGGCCGGTTAAGAGTTAATACTGCAGGCCTGCTGGAAAGCCGGTAATCTTACGAAAAAAGTGCATGGTAAAAATCGCGTGTTCTAGACGTTACTGCGCCATTACCAGTATAATCTGCTGCTTGTAATGTATCTAGTGACCAATGGTCGGTGACGAAGTTACTGCAGAATTTATCTCAAGGAGTCAAATATTTCTAGGAAGAATGCATGGTAAAAAAACCATCTACTTGGCCTTAGTACGTTATGAAAACTGCTCTCAACGAGGTGGAAACTAAAAGCTAAATTGTCGCCAAACCGCAGTTTTTAGTTAAGTGAGCGTGATCTGAGTTAATATAAGTTGCAAAACACCTGCTCTAACACCTAATATACAGTCACAGTCAGACATGCCAAGCATATAACCACAAAATTTTATAAATTACATTTTAATACAATAATATCCAACGCTGAGCAAAAATTGCGTTGAAATTATTTAAGAGATTTTAGGACTATTTTTGGATGGTCTGCTTTTCACTTTGCATTCTATTTTCCTTGTAGCCAGCCAGTCTATAATACAGACACAGATTCAGTAGACAGTTCATGATATGATAAATGAATTTCTCTTCCACGTAAATGTAAGCGTAACTGCATATGACCAAGTCTGTCCTCACATGAACCAAAACTGCGGATTAAGTTGGGCCTGAAGTGGATTAGTGGAGCTCGAGGTTCCGGGACTTTTGGCGAGACCAGAAATTAAGGCTTCCGTAGTAGATGCTCCTAACAAATGATGTTGATTATAGAGGAAATATTTCACCTACATTTCCCAGTGTGGGATAGAAGAAAGACCATCTGAAGGGCTTCTTTCTTTTTCTCCCGGGTTTGCCAAATACGTTAATATACTCAGAAGAGTTAACCACATCCATATTGGTCACTCTCTTATATTAATAGCAAAAAATTTGAACCGCGCTTGACGAACTTTCCTCACAAGCACTTGACTGTACTACGTGAATATGAACCCGGCTACTGCAGCAGAGGATCTTTTGCCACAAAACATCAGGACTGTCCATTTTGCTGTGAGCAGGTTCATGTGGTTTGGCTAAAGGAGTCGGCCAGGGCAGGTAGAGGAATTTGGGAGACAACATACTAGCGGCAGAGTGGGAAAAATAAATAAGACCTACCTGCCGTCCTCAAATCGAATTTGTTACCTTCTCCTCATTATTGATTTTCGACTTTACTACTATGCATATTCCCATGGCCCGGCCAGAGAACTACTTTGCAAATACAATCAATTCAATGGACTCTTGTGTGTACGACAGTGTGTGTTCGGATCCTGCCCTCCAGTACACGGCCTATCATCCCGACAAGCCACAATGCATGCCGTTATCAGGAACATAGGCTGGGCATTACTAGTTGGGACCATGTTTGCTCGCTCCTCGGAATAACTACTTGAGACAGAGTGGCTGCTGGGAATGGACGGGATATTGAGTGATTGGAGTAAAACTGTAATATTCCTACTCAATATACTTACTAAATGGTTACTCTCGAATGCAATGGGAAGAGAAATGCTCAGGCCTAGACCTTATTACAAATTCCTTGACGTGGACTTGGCTTGTTTACATATCCGTCTCGTCCGACTTAATAACCCGCCGCTCGATATGCATTAATAACACCTGAAAATTTTAAAATTCGATGAGAGGAAAATTCCCACTGAACTGCTCACGACCAACCGGTGGCTGCTCCGATTACTTCTCAGAAAAGGCTGGCGAACTGAGCTTGCAGTACTTTTCAAAACCGATTCAACTAGGAATTATTCTCTGTAATGTTAATGGCTGCCAACTTTACTGTAAGCAGCTCCGTATGGAAGCACGTCATAACAGCGAAAACAATAACAGCGCGGGTACAATAATAGCGCTGGTACTGTAACAGCAAGGTCAAGAACAGCGAAAAGAAATTTGGTTAGACTCGGTCACCTTTGGAATCCATACTGGTCACCGATCTGCTCGTCCAGCGAGCAGGCTCTTCACAATGAAAAAACACAAAATTCTATATTGTGTTTTTTTCGCCCCAGGGATGACGAGGATTAAGGATGGTTTAGATTAGGTAATATTCTCCACAATATTCAGTAATCGGGATTCTATACCCATGTACTTTTTCGGCAATCGGATGATTACTAAAGGAGCACGAAACTATAATACACTCGATTTTTACCCGCATTGAATATTGGGAGAATGTCGGAAGCATTCCTGTCACTGATCCATTAATAAGAATCGCACAAAATATTTATTTTTTATGTTTAGTCTAACCACTCTTAAATGCTATACAATACATAGTTGACCAGTATGGATTTCAATTTTTAGTAACCGAGTCTTAATCAATTTTTTTTAAATTCGCTGTTATTGACCTCGCTGTTTTGTACCCGCGCTGGTATTAATTTCGCTGTTATTTAACCCGCACTGTTATTTTGCCCGCGCTGTTATTGTACCAGCGCAGTTATTGTACCAGCGCAGTTATTGTACCAGCGCTGTTATTGCTTGTGGTATTATGACCGCGCTGTTTTTGTCCGCGCTGTTATGACATGGACCCGCTCCGTATGGAGAGTTCATTGAGCGGAGGTCAACGGTGAAGGGATACCGGAAACGCTCAGAGAATATAATATGAACCCCGGAATATATTTTAACTTGAGATAACTCTCAACATATTTAAATTATTAGATTAGTCTTACAAGACGATAAACGAACGGTTCGCTGAACCTGAATAAGTGCATTTGGATATTGATATCATTGATTAGCTGTGTAAAGCTTTTAAGTACTGATTTCTCTTAGAAACGAGCTTTAAGCTTTATTGACAGGATGCTCAGCTCAGTTCTCAAATATTTCATCTGCACAGTTAATCCAGTTTTATCATACGCTTTAGAATTCATTGCTGAATTGATTAATTTCTATAATCACACCGGACGCAATAAAGTGCACCGGCTGCATGTTGCTAATATCCACGACAGCTTTCAACTTTACTGTTGAAAAGTTGCTCCGAATCCAAAGTACGAACATTAATCGATTATGGAAAACTAGATTGGTATTTTAGGTTTCAACCAATTATTTTGTTCCGCTCATCATATGAACCATTCACAGCTTAAAATTCAAGGATAGAAAAAAAAAGTGATTTGACCATGTATGTTCAGATGAATTCATGATGAAGTATTAACTGCAGCATGAAGCGCTTGCCTACTTTAAATGATAAATCGATTTGAGAGTAAACGTGGCAGATATGAAGGAAAGGAAATCAGATAAAAATTAATAACTTTAACGAATCTACTGCATTGGGCGACTTTTAATTTAATTTATCGACTCTACGAATCCGAAACCAATCCTCTGGATTTGATGAGCCATACTTAACATTGGAATGGTTTCCCGTTTATTATTGCAAAATTGCCTCCTCATCCGCTTTGCCCGCTGTAGTCACGGACCTCTCATGCACGAAGCAAGAATATAAACCACCCAATAAAGGCGATACAATATCGCTTCCGATTTTATTTATTTTACTAATCCCGTATACGGATATATATATTACCTTGAATTCCCCATGTAAAATGGCAAATAAACACTTCCCAATGGAAAACTGAATCGAATTGTTTGAATTACAGGAGACTGACAGCACATAGGCGCATAGAAAAGTTTCAAAAATAGATGTACCTACATTGGAAGTAGCCAATACTGCAGTAAAATGCCAATTATTCCATGACTCATTTAAGTGTCACCATTGTATTCTCGGAACTTGGACGTAACTTTATTTGTATTCAAACCGTAATTGGACTGTAGGAGCATCTAGAATCTAGCTACTCAAATATTACCAAAGTTTTTTTTGTATTCCAATCCTGGAAGTTTTAATAGACCTCAGGAATAACAACCTTCAACATTTGCATGTTTACTGGTTTTATGATAAAATTTTATATCAGTTCGTTGTTCGCGAATAAGGATATTGATTATTCTTTCTTTCTTCAACCAGGAGAGCTTACTTGCGACAAGTTTCCTAGAAATGAGTCTAATCTGAAATAGCAAGAAATACAATCGGAGAGAAAGTTGCGTAGGCAGTACATTTCCAGGAAGGCGGACCTTTCCTTATGATATACCGTTATAACTTTTAACCATTGCCTACCCATACACTCGGAGGAATAATTGCATAGGAAACTATGTATTACCACAATTAGACTCACTTGGGACAGCCAAATTGATGATCATCCTTTCTAAATATTAGCTTCAATATAGCAGCACGTACATATCCACGTCCGTCTATGGAGCTACAAGATATTGTTATACATTAGTTTGACTGGGTTAGGTTTTCTATAATTCGCTTGTAGAGTGGCTCCTATTCCAGTGGCTACTGTTGTAACACGATCGACGTATAACTTCCCAAGGATCTGTCAAAGCCACAACTGGCTAGTTTCTAGAAGAATTTCAGTGCGTCAATGGAGCCACTACAAAATAAATCACTGCAAAAATGAGCCACTGCGCAAGAACTAACTGCAAAACTAATCAGTGGAAAAGAAGCCACAGCAAAAAGAGTTATCAGGATTTAATTATTCTAATTAGGAAAGGTTTCCCGAAAAGCATCCAATTCTATCCACTCTATTTATATTAGATTAGGCTTTTAGCAAAAAGTTTTCATTAGCATAGTAACTCCAATTGCAGTGGCTCCTACTTATATGGCGTCCATAGGCGTAGAAATTCCAAGGGACCCTTTCCGCTGTCACAATTACATAGGTTGCATTGAACAAGCCCTGACCTTACTCTAAAGGTATTATTGTTTGAAAATCGTGACCTAAATAAGTAATATGTCAAAACTCGCAAATGATATTCGGTTTCGGTAGTTAGCCATTGTTGCATCGCTGTTGCTGTGCAAATTTTCTGAGATACCCAAACAGCTCACCAAATTATATTTATAGAGATTAGCTGGAGTAACAGGAGTAAGAAGCTACAACGGTCAGTGAGTTTAGAATATCTGAGGCTTTGTTCCCGAGTATTGACTAAATAATTTGACAAGGAAGGCAAGACCTCTCCCCTCTTCGCCTACACACATGAGTGAATAATTGACGAGGAGTAGGTGAGCCAGAAACCGTGGATAGACGTAATTAAGAGGCTTTTAAAGGAATAGAATATTTTGAGAAGGCTGTCCGTAGGCCTATGATGATGGGGTTGAGGATTTGAATGTTTTCCTGACAGGGACTGCTCCTATTATTCCGTTTTATCTATAATACCAATAACAATGCATGTTCTACACTGACTAGGCACGAGGAAAGTTCTAATGTTTCACTCGGTCTTAGAGAAATACTGTCCGCCCGTTGACCCATCACCTTCTCCTTCATTAGTGACAATGACATTGGAATTGGAAACCCGTTCCTCTAATAACAGTTGGGTTTTGGCCCAATGTTGATGTGGGGCTTCGAATGATTAAACGGGGGATCTAGGAATTGGAGGCCTACGTGTCCGTGACATGTGATGGCTCATGTCTTGTCATTTCGTAACACTTGATATAATGGGTCCAATACTCAGAAGAGCTTGTTCGGGAAATTGTTTAGAAAACAAGAGGGAAGAGTCCATGTAAGTGATCGCTGCCTATTGTAACTCTGACGTGCTCAATATTTCCAGGATTGTGTAAGAAACTTGAGTATGTATATTTGGTATTGGTACACATCCGTCTAATTGAAATTCAGAATTTCAAAATTAGGTTTCGAATTATTATGAGTCGAGCTGTTTTAGGGTAGATTTCTAATTAAAATATTTTGAACAAATTCCGTCTACTTCTTAATCGAGTTGTGAATTATTTTACGCACATATCAAAGAAATTACGAATTTTGTAACAGTTCTTCCTCTAATAATTTGATAGTTATGAAAATCAGGGAACTGAATTAAAAATAAGCGAGACTTACTTAGCTTAGCTACTTATTTACAAGGGAGAAATTGAGAATCGCAAATACTTTTCAACTGGCAAAATACCTAAACTGGGAAAATTCCTTAACAGAAAAGCCTATACCCAGTCAATCCAAAACCGGCATTAAAGTATGAAAAACCAAGACTCGCAGAATGATACAATGGAAATGCAATGAACAGCACCAGGCCCAATCGTAACGTAATAAACCTTAAAGCAAGCAATTTTCTCAATTTTGTTCTTCCCGTTTCTCGGTTTTCATGAGTTGTCGGTTAGGGATTTCCCGGTTTAGGTATTTCCCGGTTCAGGCTTTCCCTGTTTTGGTTTTCCCGGTGTGAACACGGACCAAATTTTCATAGTTGAGGCGGATCCGTAAATCATTGTCAAGTTAATCGAGGGAATGAGAAATCATGCTTCAAGTGCTAATCCTATCTTTCGGCTCTCTAAAAAATTATGCCCCACACCTGCTCCCCAAAAGGAGCCTAAGCCCGGCCTTAGAGTTTATGAAGAGTGTGAGACGGGAGTAATGCGTGATGTCAGAAGAGAGTCAAGTTTCTTGGGACAGACGACTGAGGCCTAGTCTCACTTGGGGAGTTCCTCTATTTACACTATTTACTTTGAGGACCAGAGAGAAAATACGGAAACTATTAAATAAGCCCATTTGAGAGAGACGCATCATCATGCATCAGCCCTCACTCTCTTCACTTCTTCCCCTTGAAGCAGAAACGACAAGGGAAACCGGAGCATTGGGAGCTCCTGAAGCCCTCATATCACCCGGACGTCTTGTCATCTTCTATTAGATCGATAATTAATTAGACAATCTTTTTTGTGGGGTTGGGGTTAAACGGATACATGGGGAAAACCTGTCGGCTGTTGATCAGGACCAGAAGGCCAACAAATCTAGTGAATCGCTGGCATTTTGGTAAATTTGAAATTTGAACTCCATTTCGCAGAACTGGATTATACAAATCCATCCTTTCATATATACGCTTTTCCAAACTATATCCGGCTAACTTGCTCTGGGGTTGTCGCTTTTTTGGAACCAAATTCCATTGCTCTGCAGGCATTAGGAGCTTATGTATGGAAAATTAAACGGAGGATTCTGGCAAATCTTTGCCTACTTAGTAATATTCATAATAAAGGTTTTTTCCTAATCGGAATTTAAAAAAATTAGAATTTCAGTCTCACACAAGCAGTTTAATCCCCTCGTTCTGCTGTAACTGTAAAGCGTGACAGACAGAAAGAGACTGGCATAGCCCATAAAACCCTTCTGGTCTGAAAATTGAAGACTAGGAAATAGTTTCAGAACGGAACCCACATGAAGGAACTTGTATCTATTTGCAATGTGCAGAGAGCAGTGAGACGGAAGAATCTTGATCGAGATGTAATTGTAGACGGAGAGGGGACTCGCTCGTGCCTAATGAAAGGGAAGTGGACATGAGGGCTTGGCCCCTATTCCCACTCATCAAAGGAACTCACAGGGACACGTGCCCTTAGCCCTTTCTTCTAAAAAAATAAAGTAATCCCATTTTACGCCACAAGGGACCTGGTCTGCCCGTTCCTGCAAAAGTTTTGGAATTTAGCCTTGTCTTAATTGAATATTGCTGCAATACTATGAATTTCAGGTTGAAGCGTACCCAAATATCCTGAAAATAGTTCAATAAGTGCTTACAATAATGCAATCGAATCAGCGTGTTATTCCAATTTGGGTGCACGGAGTGAATTGTTTATGACTTTTCAAATAATTGGGGAAATGAATTAGTTACGTCGTGTATAGGGCATTCAATCTAGATTTAAATCAATGGATTTAAAGACACTGTATTTCAGCATGTGAGCGAAATATATTTCTGGCACGGAGCTGCCATGAGCAGAATATATTTTATTTTCTCACCGAATGCACTGTGCGGCGGACCACACAGAGGAGCTGGTGTAATACGGTCAAATAGATAGAATTCCAGCCCAGCAAGAAACCCGTAATCATTCTTCTGTTGGTTTTCACAAATTGGATCAGAAATGTGGGTTGAAAGGATTGGGTTTTGTATTAGCATAGCTAAACCTAAAGAAGGTCCCAAAGGCTACTTGCCAAACCCCCGAACCCGTATAAAACTCCCAGTCCTATTTGTTCCAATGTATTTAGGCTGATGAGATTAGTGGGGAGAAAATTAGAGCTCGACAGAAGAGGCCTGGCTAATTGGAAAAGGAAGGACAAGAGTATTGACAATTCAAGGAATCACTCCATTATGTACACAAATACATGGGAGCAGAAGTAAGCTACGAGTCTGTGAATCTGGGGTGCGGGTTGATGGAGAGCCCAGACGACCAGGGTTAAATGGGAAGTCTCAAACATCCATGCCACTCATTATAAATGATCGACTTTCCGATTGAGATGATGCAATTTGGGATGGAAAGAGTTAGCATAGGGAAACGGATAGGCTAGCTCTTCTGCATAGAGCTATACAAATATCCAGAGCAGCCTACAGCGGAGTCTGCCAGATATCTAGGTTCCGATGAATAGTTTTGAACCGTACTTGCAGAATATCTCTCATAGACTGTCCAGCGAGACGGATTAATCTAAATTGGGCTAGTGCGGTTGAGGATATTCTAAGCGGGCATATGGTGCAACTGACCAATTTGCTCTGAGCAGCCGGGCATATTTATTCCGAACCCCACCAGTACATTTTACGACGTTTCCCTTTCTACCAAAAAGCCAGAAATTGGGATTTGAGAATTGAGAGTGAGGCTAATATTATTTTAGACTATGGGATCCGTATAGGAGAAGTAGAATCTTTTTTTAAAGATCAGAGTTTTGGGGTTGTTGTTCAAAGTCTCAGGAGAGATTTGCAAGCGCAGTTTATTCTTAGCCACAAATTTTTTTTTCTCCTCCGTGCTCCTTCCCTTTCCTGAAATGTCGTCTTTTGGATTTTCTACCCAAAAACTCAAAGAAAATAAGACCAAAAAATTTTCTCTCTTCAAGAGACAAATAACATGACTTTCCTCTTTACGAGTTTACCTCTTGACGCTCCGCGTTCCTGCCAAGCATCATGCCCAAATGACATGACTGACTGATTGTTAAGTACCTACTTGGCGGACGGAGCCCAAAAACCGAACGTGTTCTGTGGTCTGAGAGGAGGCGGGCGGGCGGGGTGTTCTGGCGAGATGGACTCTCGCTGCAGCATCTGCCCTCAACTCCCAATACCATTACCATATTTATTATGGACTTCTTCAAGAGTCACACATTTCCCAACAGGACAAATCAGAGTGAATCTCATCTGTGCCTCACTCAAAGTACGCCGCATCTGCTACTCCGTTTTATCAAGCCTTTCTCCGTGGAGGGGCACCTTGAGCAAAAACTACAACATTGTGACAAATATTCAATTTCAGAGGCATTCTAAACATTGGGAAAAGCTCAATTCTGCAAAACATAAAAATCTATCTATCTGGTAATGCCAAATCTAAAATCTTCAAATGGCGTGTTACCTACGTGCAATTTTAAATTATTGCTTGCACAAATTCCACATATTCGAATATATTTATGTACCTATTGCCGCCATTGAATGTTTTTAGCCAAATATGAAAGAGGGTTTTTAAATTAACCATGGGTCAACAGTGTTTTAAGCTACAGTTTTATAACTGCATAATTCATGCATGCTGTTCTTGACGAGTTGACGTAGAATCTGTAAAATATTAAGTAAAACTGCGGATTGCTTTTTTCCGTACTAAATTGTTTGGATTGGAATTGACGTAGAATCTGCTGAATTCTGACTGAAGTATTTGACGAAATTTGTGTGAAAGTCGAATCGGGCCAGGGCCAGGCTGAATGAAACGGTTGTCGAACCACGTAGAAAATAATCTTTAAAATGATCTTTATGAGGGACAGAAGAGATATACTGTGAATCCAAGCTGACGACATCCACCGACATCCCTCCTTTATTTCTTTTAAGCAAAAATCACGACTCAACTTTTTTTGGGAAATCCAACATGCAGTACGCTACTATGTATCTAACAGTACGTAGCAGTATCTTGAATCTTCTATATTCTGATTATTACCTGGACAAATGCCAAAGAGAAAAAAAAAAGTCGGGACGGGAAAAGCCCTATTCCTGCCCCAATCTGTCTCTCCACACGGGCATGGTTTTGGGTTTTTGGTTTGAATGGACTTTATTCCTTCGGTTATCCCTACTTTATAATTTATGGACCTCACAATGTAAAACGAAGACTTTCTTCCTCCAATTCCCGTGTCACCCTCAAGGAAAATATGAAATTGGAACTTATTTTAAAGGAACGACTGCTCTCTGCTCCTGAGGCGTAATGACATGACATGATCCTCAAATCGATCCTTTGTTTGATCAATATTGACATGTACATTCCAATTTCCTTCCGTTTTTATTATGATGATGATGATAGTTCGTACCAAGAAGAGACGTGTGAATTGAGGGGAGGCAGAGGGAAACGGACATAATCCAATTCATTTCCAATTTGGAATCTGAATCAGAGAAGAAATAAATATAAAATACCAATTTGGGTAAGGGAGATTTGAGCCTAAGCAGCCTATCTTGGACCTGATCGTCGACAACAGCAATTGAGCATCATTAATAAGCTGTCCATATATTTACGTTTAACACGTGGAAACTGGAAATCGGAATGTTTGAATTCAGGCGGAAGAGAACGTGTAAACATAGGATGATAAATGTGAGGAAGACGAACGATTATTTCCCTACAGTTCGCCAATTGCCGAACCGTCTAGCGAAAAGTGCGGCCTCTCAAAGCACGTGTGAATAAAGGATGAAGCGGATATTTATTGTAGAAGGTATAAGCGTAATTGGGGAGTAGATAAATTAGTGCCTGTTGGCGTTGGCACGATGCTTAATGTAAACAATAAACAATTTCTCAAGGATTTCCAAGAAGAGGAGGATCGGACGATTGTGGCTCAAATACTATGGGCCTATCCCAGAGCTCAACGTAGACAGCGACCGACCCTGCACGCTTTCCGCCTCTTAACCAGCCAAGCTGCTGAGTGAGTGAAGCCAGGCTCTAGCCGAGTTAAACTAAACAATTTACATACTTAATACATTTTTGCGGCGAGGAGCTCCATACAGAAACTCAAGTTGGAGACTTGGAATGTGAGTACGTTCAATATATAGTATATTGACCTATGAAGTACTTCAGCCCCGTACGAGTACGGAAATATGGATTTCGTAGTATGGACTCGATAAGAGCTCAAGAAGACGGAATAAAACTTTCCCGTTCTGCCTTCCAATGCACATTTTGTTCACGATTTTCCTCTGCATACAATAAAAGGGAGAGAGATCTTAATCATCTCTTATCCATGCACTAGATTTCATGAGCTGATTGCAGAAAATTGGCCAGACCTTCAAACATATGTCAAAAAATGCCAGACAAAAATTGGTATATCTTCATTATAGCGGCGTAAGTAATGCTAGTAGTTAGAATGTGGCAAGTACAGCTCCGTCCTGCATCTATTTACTTGCGATAGCTTTTACACGATATATTTCCATTTTCTGCCACGCCAGTAGATTCACACATTTTACAAAGCGTCATCTTTCTAAGAGTCTACAAAGATCATGTTGCGTTGGAATTTTCTCACACCATGAATGAGTTTACTTTACATGGAATTATACATTGGAGTTAGACGTCTACATAGGAGTCTGAAAATCCAGGTTTTTTAATTAAGTCAAATACAGTAATTGATATTATCCTCAGCCGCTGAATTAAGCACGTTTCCATAAAGTCTCTTCCAAATCAGCATTTCCCACCAACGGCTGAATACAGTTTCTAAGCTTTCAGCCGAGCACAGTTCGTTCACAGTCATGTGGTTCTCCCGCAGTCCAGGGTATTGAATTTTATGAGAAGCGTCATAATTTTATTTTTGCATTGTGCGTATAATTTACTTTTGACAAGTTTTGCAATATTTCAGATAAAGAACCAGCTATTTGTAAAACATCAATTTACAAGTGTCAGATTCGGTTCGTATTCCGTATTCCTATCGCTTCCGGTTACTCAGATTCCACTCTCTCAGCACTCATTACAATAGTTGTTTTACGGTGAAATCACAACTAGAAGATATGTCAAGCTTTTATCTATGCCCTTGCCATACTAATGCAATTACCATGCACCAAATCCTCCTAATGATGTGTGTCACTGGCAAGGAATTTCCCGTTTATCGCAATTGAATGCCGACAGCCGTTAGATTACAGATTTCATTTCAGCTCTTTCATTCGTTCCGTAGCTTATTAGTAATCAAAATGAAGTACCTCTAATGCATATTATGATGCAACATATCCACGAAATATGTTTTCTTTTCAGGGTATGCTTTACTATACCTATAAAAAAATTGCAAATTATGGCAAATTAATAATCACAAATTAAGTATTATGCAGCTTCTCGGAAGTTCAAGAAATTCTGTCCGAATAAAATAGTTTCTGGAAATAATTTTATTCAATTAAGGTATATTCAATTTCTTTTCTAGCCTAACCTAACTTAAAACAACTTGGCAATTTTCAATTTGAGGTCAATAGTTAAAATCTAAACTTTTCGAGGTAACTTTTTTGCAAGAAGCTTTTTTACTAAGCTCTAAGGAATATGTCACAGAAATTTGAATTTGTTCAGCCTTGGCGAAAAAGGCAAAAATCCTCTAATTATGCTTCCATAATCGCAAGCATCGTGCAGTATGCAGTATACATATAGTGAAAAGCGGTGGACTACATAAACATGAAAAAGAGTTGAGTAAACTCTGAATAGTGTAGAATTCTAGTATTTGTTCTCCCGAGCAAATAAGTGGAATAATAGAGCCTGAGCAATCGAGTCTAATCTTTGAGTGTGTACTATGATTTCATGTAATCAGTTTCCTGGATGACTGTCGTCGGCTCCACAAAAGGTATTTTTGGAATAGTTGCATTAGGCTCATGCATTGGAATCTGGTCTATTGTACTCCTCTAATCGCCCATTAACCACTCTGTCAATATTGTTCTTACTCATGAATTCCCAGGTACGATGAGAGCGGGGTGATCCATATGTCACGTCGTACTCTTGTCAAATACGTGCCTTGAGCCTCTTCTCATTAGCTGCTCCGAGAGTAGAGGCAGGAATAAGGGATATTGTGCGAGTACTATAGATACAGAAATTCATCAGACAGCCTAGCTATAGGCTCCTATCGAGCATTGAGCCTTGAGCCGCGGCCGGCTAGCTCTACTTCGCTTTTGTTCCCCAGTGACACTAGTAGTGATGTGATTTGGGTCTGGTCTCAGCCTTTCTTACTCAGACACTACTCAGTGCGGTGCGGAGGCAGTCTTTTAATTTTCTCTGTCACGTAATTATTAACGGGTTCAGGTTCCTCTCGCTCCCTGCTGCCTCTTCCCAGCCCTATGCTCGGAGCACATGAGGCTGAGCCAGTTCTCCATTCCGCCTAGCCCACGTCGTCCAGTCCGTTGGCGAGTTCAGAATGAGGCAGACTGAGAGTAGCCGTGCTCCGCAGCCACTTTCCGCTTCCAATCAATACGCGGTGAATTAATTATGTGGTCGTGTGTCAAAGGACCTTATTATGACCTCGCCGTACTTTCTCCTAGTGCTCCTGCTCCTCCTCGTGGTCCAACTTACCGGTAGGAGGCCTATGGGCCAATGGGCTCTATTTAATTGGGATTAGTGTGTTGAAGTGGGTGAAAGTGTGTGGTGTGGCTCCAGTACTGAAGTTCTGTTTTGTTTTCTCAATTTGTTTCAGTTGGCGGTCCAGAGTTTGTCCAGCTGGACCTCTTTGACAGTCTTCATCTTCACAATAGTACCTACCAAGGCGTTACTCTTGGAATGGGAGTTCACACGCTTAGTCCAGGTGTCATTTTCACAGGTAAGCCACTTCTTCTCTCTATTCATTCATACCAAAGTTGGACGGCTTTTTCTCTCCACTCTCCAATGCCTTTGGCGTGATGAGAGAAAGCACGGAGAAAGTTATTCTGGAAGTTTAGAATGACAGTATATACAAATATTCATGCTTGTAAACAACGTGCGTGTTCTAATATGTTTCAATTCATATTTGTTCAACAATTAAGCAAAGTGTGTAAATAAATGATGCAATTAAATGTAATGGATGCGCCTATTAGGCGTCTTTTTAATGGTACGCTACAGTTATCCCGATTTTCAATGGAACGGAGATAATGAATATTTATGGCTGGTTATTTGTTCTTGTTTGCAATGCATTGAATTTTGACCTGAGCTTGTTTTCTCGGATTAAACTGTTCCAGTCCGCATTTTGCGTAGAAGCTTGACTAAATGGAATAAGCGAGTCTATTTCCTGTACCATTAGAGTTCAATCTAATAAAGTTGATAGTAAACCCAAGCAGGATTACGCCAAAGGTTATTTACCTCCATGTCAGACTCAAGGTTCGCCGAGAGTCGACGTGTAAACATAAGAGAGGATTTGACTAAACTAAGATAAATATGGACTCGAAATCCCCCAGCCTATTCATATCATACAATTTTATTATATCTCTCCAAATCATAAGTTGTGTTAAGCAGTTGGCCCGGATTCAGAAGTGCACAAGGCGAAAGAGGTTAAGACTGGGAAGGGGCGTTGGTCTCACTCAGGCTCTCATTAATTCGGCTCGTTTCTTTTCACGGTTACAGGTGACATACGAGAAACGATGGTGTCGGGTGATTGGGTAGACAGAGTTCGGGGTAAACTCAGTGAGATTGGTGCAAATGAGTTTACGATCTCAGCCATTATTAAGCAGAATCCAAATAATGTTGGAACACTGCTAGCATTCTCTAGAGGCCTATTTAGGTAAGTCGTTTCCACCCTCTTCTATGCTTCCTTATTTCCTCTTGGCAAGCGGGTTTGGAGCAAAATAGGCTCCAAGGAACCAGCAGCTCTTCCTGCTGAGCCTACGTTTCTCAGAACATGCTAAGAAAAAGGAATTACCTAAAATCCTTTTCCCTATAGACAAATAATTCAAAAACATGCAGAGAGCTGAGAATACGCGCTGTGCCAGGCATTTACATTATGGAAACAAATGGCGAATTGCACTTGCCGAATTTCCTCCTAAGACTTGTTTTGGGATGGGGATAGCTACTGCGATTCGGCACTATTCCGCTCAATGCCAATGCCTGTCCACGGACTGCAGCTCCGTACACAGTTGCTGAATAAACTTAAAGTTAAGCTGCTTAAAGTTTGGGAGAAAGTGTTGAATTTTCATAGCCAGTGCAGTGGGTCTGTCTGGTGAAGGATGAATGAGCCTCTTTCGTGCTCCTTAATCAGAGCGGGTTGGTATTTTATTAAATTAGGCCGTAGAAGTGTGAGACTGAAATAAGATTTCGTGTCTTGATGCCGCACAATTGAATTAATGGGACTTGTGAACTCTCTCTCTCTGTCCACAGTGCATTAGAGATTCAATCGAGTGGTCGGAAAAATGAGTTGAGAGTCATTTCAGGCTCTGCAGTAGAAACATTCCCTTTCCGTTTGGCAGACGGAAGTTGGCATCGACTGGCCATCTCATTCTCAGCCTCCCAAGTGGATATCCTAGTCGACTGTTCTCCGGTGTACAGGCGGGTTCTCAAATTTGATCCCGCCAACGCAATCTTTGACTCCAGAAATATCTCCATTTGGATTGGTCAAAGAACCCCTTCACACTTCTTGTACCAGGTTAGCACCGTTATGTTATGCACATGAAACCACATCCAGACAGTTGAAGCCCTTCTGCTAAGGCAAAACAGGAGTTTTCAGGTGGCCAAAACTAGAGTGGTGAAAGATTTTAAAAAAATCGACTAGTGCCTTTTTTAACTTAATTTGCATGAAGCATAATCTGTGGTACTTCATAGGGCTAGCCACTTTGAGTCTAAAAATATGATTCCACTTTCCCCAGCCAAACCTCAGAAGGAAAGCTGGGGAAAATTGGGCGAATGAATGGGGTGAGCCTAAAGTTTGAAATTTTGATGTTTGTGTACAGGGAGTGATGCAGGACTTACGCCTCACATTTGGTTCATTTGGTTACTTGTCACAATGTCCACAAATGGACTCCCAGTGCCCAACCTGCAGCGACTACACTGCCTTAAAACTATCATTTGCCTCACTACAGTCACAACTTCAACTCTTAACAGACCGAGTAAGTTTATCTCCTTTCTCTGACTTTCCGTGGCCTTAGAATCGGCAATTGCGTGGAATTTTAGAACAGACCATGAATGTAGCATAAGTTCCTTTCCGTCCCTATTGTTCTCCATTCATGAGAAAGTAATGCTGAGCTAGGGTCACTAATGTTTCTTCTACTTTTCAGCTGAACCGAGCAGAAGCACGCCTGAGTAGTGTTGAACAATGTGAGTGTCAAAAGTCATGTCGTGTCAATGACACTTCCGTCTTTAGTGATGGGTCCACGTGGAATAGCAACTGTGACAGTTGTACATGTCTGGTATGGAAATCTTATCAACTAGATTAAATATTTGGGCCTTTCTGTACATATGTATGTGGAAAGAGATAGTGGAGGGGAATATAACATTAAAATTCATTCTGGTTTCCGGTTTCCCAGAAAGGTGTAATTGAGTGTCACCTTATGGAATGCCCTCGTGTCACTTGTAAAAATCCTATACAACGTCCTGGAGAGTGTTGTCCAACGTGCCTCAGTACGTTATTCATATATTTATCTCCGATTAGTCAGGCTCAGATCAAGAGTTTGCATTACAGCGTATGCTTCCTTCCTCCGCACAGAAAAATGCTACTTCAAACAGAGAACTTATGATCATGGAGAGGTTGAGTCACTCCGTGAGTGTGTTGAGTGTAAATGTACGGATGGGTCCATGCAGTGCAAGCCCATGGACCCACTCAAGGCCTGTCCAGCCCTCTCCTGCCCCACTTCAGAACAGATGAGCATACCTGGAGAGTGCTGCAAAATTTGTCCAGGTCAGTTCGGGCTTCATTTATGCAGTTCCATATCGTAGAAACAAAATAACAATAGAATTATAGCCGAAAGGTAAAAATGTACAAACAATAAGAGCCAAAGCACATTTATCAACGGTTTAGCGCATCAAGTAATACTTGGCACCTATTGTTTTGAGCCATTTACCATGTGGCTCTTTTATTTGGCCATTATTCTTTGGCTTGTTATAAACTGTGCTGCTTGTTATGGCGTGTAACTCTACAGCTTGTGCTAAAAAGTCACGGATTTCTTAAACAATTCTGAACAGCGGAACAATTTTTAAAACAGGCAGGAATCACACGTAAGCCTTTTGGTACGGCCGTATAGTTTAGCAGAGCAGATGAATAAAGAATGCGAGATTTCGGCTAAAGGTAATCCTAATTTTCAGGAACCGACTATTGTGCTAGTCAAGGACACCGGTGCCACGGGAATGCGACATGTGTGAATCTTCAGACCACGTTCACGTGTCAGTGCAAGGACGGGTTCTCGGGAGACGGGCTCAAGGCCTGTGAGGATCTTGACGAGTGCCTTCTGGACCGGAACCACTGTGCTCGCAATACAGAGTGCGTCAATACGCTCGGGAGCTACGAGTGCCAGTGCATCGAGGGCTTCAAGAAGCTGAATCAGTTCCAGTGTGAGGACGACGATGAGTGTAGTCATGGAGGGTCCAATCAGTGTCACACTCACGCCAATTGCGAGAACACCAAGGGCTCCTACGCCTGCTCCTGCAAAGACGGCTACTCTGGAAATGGGTTCCAATGCTCACGTAAGTCCTCAGACCACTCATGCAGGCTCAAGCACTTGGGTTTGCGTTATCCAGATATTTCATGTGGATTAGCACAATTTCAGGTGTATCCTATCCAAGCACGGATGAAAGCATGTAGCTACTTAAAAAACAAGTATTTCAGTGTATTCCAACATATTGAATGCCGGACCATTTTTACCTTTCACGAAAGGACGAAGCTATAATTTAGCAAGTAGATTCTGAGTGATCGTTCGAAGCAGTGTGCCAAAATTCAACCTTTTGACCACTCGACCATGTTTGCGAAAGTTCGAAAATTCTACTATTCGAAATTCGCATTCTACAACTTTTGCTATCGTTGTCATGCTCCGCAACAAAATAGTGCAAAAATGATTTCACTTCTACGAAATACCGTTTTGAAGAAATTAGATGAATTCCGGCTGTGAAAATTCTGAATTGCTAATTTTGTAATTGTTTTGTAAGTTTTTCATAATAAGATCTCACGATTATTGATTTCCAAGTTTAAAATTTCAAGATTAGAGATTCGAGAGACATGAGAACAATATGAGATAGAAATCGCTTTCAATTGTCACCCAAATCTTCTGCATCATGCATAATTCATAGTAGCCTTCTTTGGTTCTGAACGCAGCTATCTGTAACCGAACGTGTGAGAATGGCGCTGTGTGCATTGCTCCCGACGTCTGTTCATGCCGATCGGGCTGGACCGGTCCTCAATGTGAGACTGACATAGATGAATGCCTGGAGAAGAGCACGAACTCTTCAAAGAGCTACGACTGTCCAGCCAATGCAAAGTGTGTCAATAAGCCGGGCTGGTACCTCTGCCAGTGTAACGAGGGATTCGAGGCCAACCTCGGCCTGGCTGGAGAGGCTCGGTGCCAAGGTAGGCCCAACTCTTCTTTTTGTAAATCCTTTGGCGTCCTGCATTATTTATTACCTGCACAAGCAGACTTCCCGAGAGCCAGTCTCCTTTCAAGTCGCAATCCGACCTGTTCTCAGATTGAACGTACAGAGCGGTCTCCATATTTACATTACGGTAAAAAATGCCTGACTGTATTTGCCATATCAAGAAAAATTCCAAAATTAAAAAATACGACCAGTAATGTCCACAGGTTTTGCCCGTAATTTAAAAGATTGATCAACACCCTGGGAGCAGCATGTTGATTTGGTCAAAATATTGATGCATGTTATCATATTTTCAGACCTTGACGAATGTCTAGCTGATCCTTGCTCGGAGGGTTTACAATGTTTTAACACAATAGGGTCCTACGAGTGCCACTGTCTACAAGCGGGCCAGAAGTGTGCCTCAGGTAGGTCTGGAGAAAGCGGAGAAAGTCTGCCTTATTCTGGCTCTGCCTCAATCCTGTTTCTGTTCCTTCGCAGGTTGTTTTGAAGGTGGTAAAATGTATCTCTCCGGCTCAAAGTGGTTTAGTCAAGACTGCAGTATTTGTACTTGTACCTCACCCGGAACAAGCTCCTGTAAACCCAGCACCGAGGACGAAGGCTGTTCACAGCTCTGCTCCGTCGAGAACTCCAACACGATCGGAAGTCCTCATGAGTGTTGTGACAAGTGCGGGAACGTGACGGCCAAGGCACTCACAGTCCAAAAAACCTGTCGTCATCAACTCTATCCTGACACCGTCTACGAGTCAGGTAAGAGGCCGTTAACATAATCCCGCCTGCGTTTGGCTAAATTATTCCTTGGGTAGGTTGGTCAGGTCAGGACTTAGGACAGTAACCCTGCGACTGAATGCTTTGCCAGATTCTATAATATTGTCAAATCATTCCGGACCGGAACGACCTGGATTAGGTTAACCATTGATTTGACTATTACCATAGCCTTTCACAATCGACTACATGCCGAATCTATTCTATATAGCTTAACGTTTATCCCGCTAAAAATCTTGATTGACGGTCTGCAAAATGATTTCTTCGTCTTAACTTAAAACTCGTATCATTAATATATCACAATAACATAAAACTTCATTGGTTTGGCCGCCAGGAGAAAGTAGACATAGGATTGCATTCGTAATAATTAATTAAGAGATAAGAATCTCCCCTAACTCTCGACTGAATTATTAAGCTGAGGCTCTCAAAAGCGGCTTATGCTTGATCAATGAACTGGAACCAATCCTTGTGTGTCTCCCTAGGACAACTATGGCACTTTCAATGTCAGACCTGTGAGTGTCTTAACGGGGAGGTGGACTGTTGGAAAATTGACTGCCCACCTGTCAACTGTCCCAATCCCATTCTGCCGGACGGAGACTGCTGCTACAGATGTCCCGATGACAAGTGCACCCACTGGCATCGGAACAGTACTTTCACCGAATGCAACCTACTAGAGAAGACAATAGAGTCTGGAACTCAAGTCACGCTGCCACATAATCATTGCATATCTTGCAAATGCCAGGTAAGACCACGCCCTCCCACCTCAATCACCTCATCCCACACAACTATTTTTAGCAACTCTGAGCCCCACTCCGTTTACACAATAACTCAGAGGAGGGAAAATAAACAAATTGAGAGGTTCAGCTAGAGCATAAATCATAAGGCTCTTATCTTGGCCGATGAGCCAGGTATATGATTCAGTTCAAGGCAATGAGCTAATAAGGGAATGTAAACAAAGATAGGAGTTGTAAGCGGAGCCAAGAGACTAGGACGCCAAGCTTGGTCCTCACTGGACCATTTTGCCATGGGTTAACATTGCGGGCTAATCCTACTACATTAACAAATCACTAACCAAAAACTTAAACCATGCTTTCCAACCCTTGTGTAAATAAACAGTTTGAAAGGAATGTTGACTAATCCTAGCTAGTACTTACTAGAGTAATTTGGGTAAAGTTGTAACACGTAACTTCAAGCCCTCTAGTCAGTATCACTCAACTGGTTGGCACTCGTGCTCATCTCCGTATCTCAAGCATTATCGTGGCCTCCATGACGAACTCCGTGCTGATAAGTGTACAATGGTTTACACACCAAGTTGGACGAAGTACGAAAAACCTGCGAAGGTTTTTCCAATGAACCTAACATTGCAGAATAGCTGCTTTATGTCTTCCGGAAGGCAAACAAGATTTCCAGTTCCTTAACTGAACGTCGCGAATGCTTGAGATACTAATATAAGCCGAGTGCACTAGAATTAAAAATAATAACCTAGTTAATATTGTACATACTAATCAACCCTAACACAAAAAATGTTTGTTCTTTTCTCTTTTTATCCTAACCCGTATTAACCCTTCAAACAGGTGCCGCTCTGCGCTAAATCGGTGAGCTATAATGATGGATTTTGTGTGCTTCGGTAATAAAATATATTATTTTTTTAAAACAAAAAATCACCTTTCTCCTTTCAGTTGCTCTATAAGCTTTTGGTAATTACTAATTTTGTTCATATGTCTGAGCATGTGGTTGCTGGTGCACCAACACACCGCTTCAGCATGCTAAGCTTCTAGTTTTAAGTATTTTTTGGCTTGACCTAAGTAGCAAAACTATTAATGGCTCCATGTTTGCCAATGATATTTCATGTGTTGTGTAGTTACGCTCTTCATTCAGGGTAATAGAAGAGTACGGGTAGGGGCTTAGGCAATCTACTCTCATTTTGGAAGCATAGAGCTTCACACACTCA
>JAQFXY010000325.1:0-35196 GCA_034693865.1 Ceratophysella sigillata
TGCCTAATTTTCCGTGCAAAAATATAAAAATTTAATTTAGCTGAATAAGCCAATTTGTGTTACGTGCTAAACTTTGAGCTATTTGAGCTACCTCTAGATGTTAATATTTTTCGCCCAAATTTTTTGAGGTTGTTTTTCACCTGTAAAGGAACACATTTGGGGGGTCGGACCTTAGTATCTTGACATGTCCCCTTTTTTGGGACACCCTAATGAGCATACATGTCTTGTATAAATTGAAGATCCATGTGATTGGAGTTCAATAGAAAATGCAAGGAAAGGCAGTGGATAACAATTGACAATTAAATAAGAAATACCGAAATCCTTTGTCAAACGGAGGAATGCTTCAGGAATGTACTTAATACCAAGTTATGCCCCCACCCCTTCCCTGGCCTCAATTTAGGCATTTTAGTTTTGGATTAAAAAATAATGCAAAAAATCAAAATATAAACACGCCGTGATAAAGATCAACCCTTCCATGTATGCAAACTTTGAGCTTATTTGTTTGAAAAATTAAGAAATTAGCATGTGTACAATTAATTTGAAACCATTTTGGTTTTTCAGTACATTTTGTTCAACATAATTTTGTTCTGAATGGTCATATTAAGATGAAATTTTGTACACATGTAGGTAATGTATCTTTCAAATGCGTAATTTATGCTGGTTTATGTGTTCCAGATTCCAGATTCTGGTACAAAATAGTAGGATCAAAATGATGCACTCGAATACCAATTGGCCTATATCTAATTTTGAAACGTTCTGTGTGCACAGGCTGGGTGTGGGAGGTCAAGGTCCGTACTCATCAACACATTCGAGTAACCACAATGTACGCCTGAGCATGTCTCCGTACACGGGATTCCTGGCCAAAATTGCCACCAAGGAAGATGAGAGTAAGTTATTGAATATCATTTGTTAGCCATTTGTTCCAGTAATTTGTCTCACTAGACTCTCTCAACTGCTGAGAAACAATTTAAATTCTGAACAGTTGATTGATGCCCTGTATGCGTACTTACGCTCCGTTCCTGCTTATTAGCTGTCAATTTCCCTCGATCCCTATCCGTCCTAACTCGTGTATTCTCTCTCCCTTGATTTATTAGTCAATGGATCATCCCTGAGTCTCGTCTCGACCGCCTCTTCCATTTACAGCAGCCAGGAAGACAAGCATGCTTACGAGCTCAAGAAAATGAAACGAGAGCTTCACGAGAACCAAGACAAGGTCCAAACGCTCACCAATCAGCTCTCAACAAATGTAAGTTGTTTTAATGTGTATGCACGTTCTTCATTCTGGCTCAAGAGTTTAATTAAACTTGAAACCGTCTGTTGCTTCTTTGGCATAATATTATATGAAATAGTTTTGGAATTATCAAAAAAGAGCATCTGAAGAAACCCTTCTTCTGGAATTTCCCCTTGGGCAGGCAGGCATGGGAAGTGAAGATTATTGTTAATTATTTGAGGCCGAGGCGTAAACGGAGGAAGCGTACTAATTAATTTACTCTCTCGCTCACTCGTCTTTTCGAATTTAAATAATTAAATTGTGTTGAAAGTTGAAAGCCAAGTATCAGCTTCACAAAGGATAATTCTTGATTCGAGCAACAGCTTTATGAATGAATTCCTTAGCATCCAGTATCTAATTAGGCCTATTGACTATAGAGTTTAGGCTTGAAGATCATATCCGTAAACGCTTACTCACAAACGCGTTCAGATATAGGGGAGAATGTGTGAAAGTCATTTGGCACTTAACACCATTTAAGAATTTCATTTCAAGTCGTACATTCATCCTCCGTGTTGAACCCTTTCTTACATCCACGCCAGGGCCGTCACCAATAGGTATGGGTTCCAGAAAAATTTAACACTTCAAGTTTGTAAACCTTATATTTTGACTGAAAAATCGACGTAAGAACGTAGTTTCTGGAGAGCAAAAGCGGATTTTGCTCCATATCTGGCGATTGAAACATCTGAAAACATTTTTCGATTCGAAGTCTGTTTACGCCTCTGATCCGCACAATTAATTTATTCATAAATGAAAAATAAGATTATTCATACTCATCTGTGGACTCAAGTGGAATTTTAAAACCAAATATGGAGAAACGGGATAGACTATCTGCCTTTGTAGCTCTATGTTTTATATGACGCGGAAGCTAATAAAAAAAAACACATTAAATCCGCGACACGTGACTCCAGAAGTTTATTATCCCAGCCGGATTGGAGAGTGCCAGACACGGATTTAATAGAAATCGAATTCGTGATCCAGAACGAGCGTTACCAGGATCAAATTCAATTTTTCATAAAAACCCATTTCCGAAAAAACAAATATGGAAAAGCACGTGCTGACTGCTCTGTGTACACTATTCTCAAGTGTCACTCTAATGGAGAAAGGAAGTTTGAAGGTGTGTGTATTTGAATGTTGAACGGAAATTGGTGGATGTCTGTGTGCGTAAAATAAATACTTGGACGCGTTATGGTCATGCAGCGCATTTTCCTATATCTGGGTGCATATGGGCATGGAAATTAAGTATTATGCAATGTCAGGGAGTGTAAAGTGAAAATCTCCTACTACAGTATTTGTTTATCTATCCGACCACATACTACATTTTTTGAAAGAGCCTGTAGTGTATTCTCTTATATTTACCCATGCTTAGGAAAGTCTGACTCGTACACAAGAGACGATGCGATGGGGAGATAATAACAATACGCATATGGAAGCTTTATTATTGAAAACCATCAAGTGGGAATATTTATGCTCTGTCCATGTTCGTATTGATAGTGGCCATGACCAAGACGCTTTGGAGTCAATTGCGCCCCGTCAATTGCTCCCCGAGCGTTGCGCTTTTGGTTATACAATTACTTATGTGAATCGCATTTCAGAGTTTCCTGAAAGGTTAACCTAATCTGAGTTATATACTTACATGCCAATGTATTAGATTTGTAGAACACTGTGACAGTTCGATTTGTGTGTTTACATATATAACATACTGGTAATCGGTCAGCAATTGGCAAACGTTCAAATGGCAAACGTTCAAATGGCAAACTTTGGGTTACATGAATGGCTTTTTTTTCACGCTAAAAATATTTGCCATTTGAACGTTTGCCATTCTGACACCTAATCAACATACTACATACATATACAAGCACTGAATGGAATGAGATAACATGTATTTTATCAAACACAAATCACGGGTACCAATTGACGGGACGCAATTGACGTCGGACGGCCGAGACCCTGTCCATGTTGATAGTAATCATTTCATCTTGTTCAACTCAAATATTAAGAAAACATGAGGAGAAATGATGCGGGTGTACTGGTCGAGTAGTCCATATTATGCTGGAGTGGATGATGTGGGCTGTAAATAAGGAAATAATAAAAGACCAAAACAAGTTCAAAGGCTCAGAACACGCTACACATGTCGACGGGAGTGTTAGTTTGGGTTTGGATTTAAGTGGAAGGCATAAGATTACCTTACGATCATTATTACGTATATTATGGCCTAACACGTCCGTTCTTCATACCAAACACATTTTATGCTTTGTTTTTTAACGAGAGGAGATCCCTGGAATCCTGCAGCTTGCCCTTTCTCTGTTTGAAACAAGAATTGAGCATGTAGGTGGATATTTCATTTGTGTAAAGTATAACCTTAGCCGTCTTAAGGCTAATCTTCCAGCTTCAAACCGACAGTTAAACTGCAACGTGTTTACTAAATATTACAACATCGTTGAATGGACGGAGAGGACTTTCTGTATCATGTTCAGCAATTTCCGTGTGCATTGGTTGGACTGAGCTGATATTTGCAACTTTTTTAACAGCTTGTCGGAATTGGCAATCATAATGATACTATGGTTTAATTCACTGAATGTTTTCACATTTCCCAATTGTAAAGTTATGGTATACATAACACTCTGTAACATGCAGTGTTTACTTGAGAATTTTCTTGAGAGTTTGTCAGATTTTCAATGTTCAAGTCAAGGTTTTCACAGTATTGTGCAATAAGCATCGTTTAAAAACTCTAACACCTTAGTAACTTCAATTGTACCCATATTATTGTGAAGATATTTAGGTGTGCACAGATTTTAAGGTTTTAAGTAATTGAAATATGACACCCAATCCTTCAACTTGCTTAGTTCTACGAAATAAATTGAAAAAGTTTCATGTAATTTAAAGAAAATTTAATAATTTCCACCTAAGTTTACTAATAGAAGTTCAATCCAGGAGTACCATATCTAACCTATCCTAACCTAACGGAACGTAGCATGGCCTAACAGTTTAAGTTCAAAAGGTAGCAAGGAAGTTTTTCTGCGAAACATTTTCGAGTAAACTTTAAGGAAATCTATTGCCATCCCGATTGCATACTGGATGATGTTTCATAGTTAATCGAATGCAAATTGGAGTGCATGGCGAAAGCACAGTTGATTGTCCTGCTCGGTTATCTCTCTGCTTCGTCTTGCCTTTGGTCCATTTGTTCTGAATTGAGATCAGTGAGTCCAGCGATGCGAGAGATTTCGATCTTGATAGGAAGTGATGAAGATGGTCTAGTTTTCCTTTGTATCTCCATTCATGGGGAAAGGATTTGAGATCTCAAGAACCTCTCACGCCTCAAAATGCAATTACTCTTACGTAATGTATTAAATTGCACTCTCCGCTTTTGTCTCCTCAATCTCCAGTTCTCATCTTCATATAATGCAACCATGTATTGTATAAGTACTTAAATCTCAAAGTAGTTGAGTGACCATCGGAGCAAGAGCAAAAATTTGTATTCCCTTTCAACCAAAAATCTGGCCTCCTACGTGACTTGGATTATTCAGTCAACAAAATGCAATTCAATTTGTCCGTTCCAATTTTCATCTTTTACATACAATTTGAGATTTGGTAAAAAGATTAAATGTTTTTGGGCATGTGAAGCTCATCGCTTGGTCATAATGTTCGCACCTTAGACACAAGGAAGACTAAAAGATGCATATCGCTCATGCTTCAGGATGAATTGGAGTATTCCTGGATTCATTATTATTCTGAATTTTCGTATTGTCGGCTTGCAATGCATAATAATTATGGATAAAATAGACAGGTAAAGTACCAGGAGACCCAAGGCATTGTCTAGCGGAATGTAGAATGATGCTGGTTATTCGTATGCACGGAGTCATTCAAGTGCTTATGATCTGATGCAGTCTAACTGGGAGGAATGTAAATGTTTATAATTTTATAGATGGGAAATGCCTGTAAGTACCCACTTTTGTATAGTAAGGGAACCCTGATCGAATAACCATTGATATTCCCATGTTCACTCGTTCGTTCCAGAAAGAACATTGGAGGCGTAGGACAGGCTAATTACAGTACAGCACCAGTTGTGTATTCCCAAGCCTTCAGTTTCAGTTGTTCCAAGCCGAACGGATACATTGAGTCAAGGCAGGGTCGTGTCAGAATCCAAGTTGCTCGCAACTAATTTGAGGAAACACCTTTTTTGTTTCATTCCTATTCCGTAGTTCTGGATGAGGAAATTATATACTTTTTGTGCATACCCATTTGAATTTGAATCGGATTCTACGAGAAAATTCCCTAACAAAAAGTTCCTCTCCGAACAGTTCTCCGGCAAAGTTTATCATATTGAACTAATCTCCGCAAACTTACCTGTTTTATGAATTCAACCTAATGACACAAGACACAATATTAAACACAGGTTAATCAAACTGAACGTAACCTGACCACAAATAAGAGTTTGTTCGCGGATATATAAAAATTCTGCCGTCCATTTGGCACCACCTTCAGCTGCGCAAGGACCAATTATGGTGCTATATTGCACGGCGTATCGCATCTCGTACTTATATGCATAAAAATGATAGAAATGAACCTATAGCCCAATTCTGTGTACGTTATGGGACTTTTACGGTGCCCAATTGACGTGGTTTATGAAACCCTCGTTGTGCTTCATAATTTCGTATTTATAGAATCTGTAGTTTTTGGTTTTATTTCTAAATGCAAGGCAGGGTTTAATGGTTCGTGGTTGGGTTTGTCTCTGTTAAGAGTGAAGACGTGCCTCGTTTTTAGAGCTCAAGCGTCACATTTTAGTCGGATACGGAGTCTTCCTATGGTAATGATTCTCGTACAAGCTCTTCATACACACTTTCCACTGGTAATAATTCCACTTCTGCCTTTCTGCTTTTTTGGAGAGGAGGAAAGTGAGCCTAGACTTAGAAATTGAAAAGCTTCTTCTGTTCAGCATCATTGTACCAAGGTAGACTTCGAGGCTTGAGTTTTGATCCAAAGTTGTTTGGAGCACAGTGGAAAGACTCTCAGTCCATCGTCGAACCATGCTTCCGTTTACAATCAAGATTCATTTCATACCCCAACCTCCTATTTTAAAAATAGGCCCAAGTTAGGAAAAGTCACGTTATGTTTGGTTTATGGTAAATGCTGAGACCCACTCTTTTTTCAAGAGATGACAGGTAAGATAATGGAGCAGGAAGTTTTGTTTTCTTTACACAAAAAACGTCCATGTAATTTAAAATACTCCGTGATAGAGTTGTAGTTAGCTGGTGAATTCTGAAGCCTGCCTTTCATGTCACCGTCCTCCCCCCTGCGCCAGGAGGCGTTCATCCCGTGTCTACGCCAATAATTTAAATCTTTTGAATTATGTGCTCGGGCATGCTGTTACTTATTCACACGGTATCATTTCAAAATTCAGTTGTCACTTCTTTCAATCGATTAGTCTGGGGGCTCTTTGTGATCGATTTATTCACATTTCCACAGTAACTCAGCCGCCGCGGCGAACGCAAGTGGAAATTGGGCAGTCGGCTTCAGCCAACCCTGCCCGAGCATACCCTCGCAGACACGTTATCATATTTTTTTAAACATTGGTAATCCAGTATATATGCAATTAAGTGAATTGACCCAGCATCGTATCCTAGGTTCCGTGAACTGCACTGATTCGTGAATTGCTAGAGTTATTTATTCAACCTGAGTAAGTTGAATAAGCACGGGCTTAACTTTCAAGATTCCTAACTGTAATTTAAATAGTCGCTTTAGAGAGATGAAATGTGGATGTCGTACGTAAGGCACAACTCCCTACATATATACTGTTTACACATTAGTTTAATTTATTTGTTCAGAAGGGCAGAGGTGATTAGCATAAAGATAGGCAGAGATCGAAAGTGGGTTCTTAGGTCGTGTTAGGACTTTGTGAACCAAGACGAGTCTCCCAAGAAACTGTCAATCACATCTCGTCTCCCATCCATACGAAATGAGGCTCGGCTATTGTCATCTTTTTACGATCCAGCCACAACACGATCCCGTATTAAATTATTATTGTTATTACTCCGGTTGAGTTTATTTAAGAGATTCTCAATTGATGGGAAGGGAGATACAAGAAGGCTACACACAAATTATTGTCAGAGCCGGTTTTTGGAGTTGGCCGAGTAGGCTAAGCCGACATCGCCTTCAGATTTCCAAAATAAAAATTAATTTTCCAAAATAATGCCACAAATTGTAAAGTTAATTGTAGTAAATAAAATTTTAAATCAAATTCATGCTTGTATTGAATAGTTTGCTGACAAAGCAGAGTCTTGCATCGGTTTTATATTCATTGTTTACAAATCCTTCCCAACCTTGGAGTGGATTATGGTATTTATTTGCAATATTACCATTGCAATTTATGTGGTTTAAAAAATTAGACACTACGTTTCTGTTCGGAATCTTAAGAGCCTTCGAAACTCAAGTTTCAAGTTCGAGGCTCAAAGTTACATTATATTTTACGTACTATATGTATTGGCAAGGCCTCCGGACTTGTAAATTGGTTTTTGAAGGCTCTTTCGAAGTCTTTATTTGATTTTTCTTGTGTCAGCGTATTTGAGAATAAATCCTAGAACCGGCTCTGAGGAAATTCTCTCATCTTCAGAGGCTTGATTGAAGATGACAAGACGAGAGGCTCATCTCGTCTAATCTTGACGGAGAGGGACGAGGGTTATGATCTCCGTTTGGTTCAGCCTCAAATAGCCTTAGCCATGCTCACAAGTGTGGAAGCATGTCAAATAAATACAAATTTTAGTTGAGCGTGCTACGTTATAATCCGTCAATCCTGCTCAATCGTTCTGCTCTTCAATCTTGGGCTTGGGTTTGAGTGTAAAAGTTTTCAAGCTAGAAATTGGGTTAGTTCTCAGCCACTGGGTTTTTGGCGTATACCGACTCATAGTCACGTCGTCGAGGACACGGATGACTTATTAGCATGATTGCATAGAAAATAAGTTTCCAGGTTGGATTGTTGTAGAAAGAATCAGTTCAAATCAGTACTTTTCTGCAGCTTCGTTTGTGATGTGCTCAACAGTATTTTTTAGATCAGTTTTTTGGCAATGTTTTTATAGGTCAGCATAAGGGCCTCATATTTTATGATTTGCCTAAGTGCTTGGGTTGCGTATTTTAGCGATGATTGGGAATAGAATAGGAGGAAGGTCCATAAACCACCCCGTCTGATACATTGGTATTGTTTAACGACTTGGAGCCCATATCCCACATTTTATACGACCGAGTGCTTAAGTGTCTATGTCAATGTTAAAGGCCATATGGAGGAAGGCATCACTTGGGCTCACGAATACCACTGATATTACGCACTAGCAACCCAAGATTCAGTGAAAAGCACTATCTATCATCCTGGGTGAGCTGGCAGAATTTTACAACATACATACACTAGATAGCCTGGTCCATGATTTCGTTCAATAATTAATTTCTGTATCAGCTGCTATTAGAGACGTCAAAGGTGACACATGGCGTGTCACCTTGAAGTTTATGATTGTTTACCAAACTTAAAACCGGGCACATGGAACGCGTAGCTTGATATATATACAGAGTTGAGCATGACCCTGGTTACAAACAGGGGATGTATTTAAAAGGCCCTATTGCTCGTTGCCTTTCCATGGCACAAGTTAAGTGTGGAGGCTGGAGACGCTGGATTCCGTATCCGCCCTCCGGATGAAGTGTCTTATCTCCTTCAAAAGCCAACATGTTCCAATGAACCGAGACGAACAAGGAAGAAAGTATTAACTATTTTTTATGGCATCATTTTTCTCTTTTTTGGTTAAAGCTCCATGTAATAAAGAGTTATCAAAAGTATCGTATTAGTCAAAGTATTGAGTTGATAGGAGCGGAAAGGCGAGCTGAGCCGAGGAATCAGACGAGATGCATGGAAAGGGGGATTTACTTGTTTTATTGCCCTTTGAAAACCTCAAGGTTTCATTCCATTTTTAAAACCAGAGCGTTATCAAGATCCCTCAAGCAGTACTGCTCCATATCTTCTAAGCCTTTATTGTTCCGTCCTGTGTCCATATGCTTTCCACTTTTTCATGAATGTGCTCAATATTCCAGGATCGTCTGTCTTCTGTAGCCATATCCATACGTTTAGGGAAAGTTGGAGTGGAAGTTCTAATCACCGGTTATCCGTTCAAATTATTTGCATTCTCAAACATGGGCAAGAGTTGATTAAGGGCGTCTTCCGATTTGTCACAATTATGATGTTTACCTTCGGAAATACCTGATTATTGCTTCAAGTTCTTGGCAAATAATGTATTCAAAATGCAACATTGAAAACTCCAAGCGTTACCACGAGACCAGAGGATTGAGGAGTTTATTAGACCGGGATAGGTAATCATAATCAATATCAATTGAAGGCGTCGTATTAGCCGAAGTGGAAGGAAAAGGTAGTCGTACATGGAATCGGGCGATGATGAGATGATACGTTATCCCGAACATGGCCATATGAAATTGAGTCAAACTGACCATCTGGTCCCTGCTGGGCCGGGTTTGATTTGGACATTCAGTTTTTTCCCTTTGAATATTTGGTTTGACTGGAGAGATTGCCTTGGTAGTGGAAGGAAGGAGAAACGGGCCTGATTTGGTTTCAATCTTCTTCTTGATTGAATGAATCAAGACCAAATCTTCGTACCCTTTTCGTCTCCTGCCTTCTCCAAGATTGAATTAGGCTGGAACAGCCTGTGTTCTGGACTCTCCAGGCCATTTCAAATTTTGAGTAACGAGTCGAGGCAGGATAGGAGGGGCGTTGGAAGGGAAGTTGAACCAGGCCTGGGCCATGTCTCCAAGTACTGTAAAGTTGATACGCTGCCGTTTTAAACTTTATTGTAGCATGGGACCAAGAACGTTTTACACACCAACTGCATGAATACATGAATATTATATTGATATTATCAGCTGCTTGATGAATCAGGAGATTCATTCCCTGTCGACTCAAATTAAAAGTGTAATAAACATAAGGCACATGGGCATGAGGATTTTAAAAGATTCGAATACTTAAAGTTGCGTTACTTGTGCATTCGTAGAACCCACCGGACACGCTGAAGAGCTCATAATATTATTTTGACGATCTTACCAGCAACCATCTCTCGTCTGTCCCATAATCTCCAAATAAGGAATGTTAAGGAATAATTAAACATTTGTCCTGTAATTTGGCTGAACAGAGAAGCGGTTTCTTTCTCTATTTCATTTTGGCATGGGGTCTCTGGGGTCATAAAACTTCCGCATGTTTGGCACAACTTAACTCATGCCAGCTATTTGTTCAATGTGCCGCAGTCATGAAGTCCAATTTAGTTGTAAACAAACATGTGGCCCTTTGCATTATTGTACAACGAAACATAATTGTTGTGCACTTCATGTTATGCAAGTGAAATTGGTGTGATGCGGATACAAACTGTCCTATCCGTGAATACGTGGTAATTTGTTTGCCTTTGCAGCTATACAAGAACCTCGTTGGTCAGATTTAATTTGGTTATTATTTAATTAAATCATAACTCAGCATGTCTTATGAAGAGCACGAAGGTAAGAATGATTGTTCAATTTATATTGTTGAGCAAAACTTGAGCATAGCTGCCTGCATTGTGGACTCCAAGGTTTTTCCTTACGTTTCCTAAGTATATGAAGTGAGCCTTCCCAAGCTAAAGTATACCGTATTTACTTCAAGGGAATAATAAGGCCTCATCCCTTAAGGCACTCTATGTAAGAAAAGTTATAAAAAACTGTTGAAGCATTGTATCGGTGGATACAATAGTTCAGGTATACTCTGCCTCGCCTGCTGGAAAAATAAACCCTGGCTGCCTGGTCTGGGTTCGGCTGCTAGTTTGGTTGCTCTTGAAACAGTTTGTGGTTGGAATCTCTGTAGGCCTTTCCCGTCCACATGCATCCACTGCATTCATCTCTCTAGACCATCGACATCCCCATCCACACTCACTCGTCTGAGTTGTTTACAAATTCTGGTCGACTCAGTTCAACTGAGACTCTGGTCGAGGGAAGGTCGTCGGTCTCGGCTCCTCTGAGCTTACCTGTGCATTCCGCTCCTGCATTGCACCACCAGTTCCTCAAATGGGGAAATCATTAAGCCGCATTCTCCTCCTTCGGCTCCACTTCCCAGTCTTCCTGATTAAACCAAATCTCTCGGTTCTCTCAAAGCCCGAACGGAGATGAAAGAGCCCAAAGTGCCGCAAAGATAATAATGACGTGAAGGCTTAGGCCTGTAGAACGCCGAACAGCTTTGTTTAGTTCCCATTCTTCAGATGTCTGACACTGAGAGGGGGTTGGAATTGAGAGGATTTCAAAACCGGCTTTCCGCTGGAGAACAATTAGTGTACTTGAAACAATAGTGAGTGAAGTCAGAGCTTTGTGCCCGTGTGGAATAGAGTTTGGGCAGGATGGACTCTTGTGTGACAATGGTCGGGGTTCCAGTGAGTGTCATGCCTGCACCACAGCCCGCTACAACGACGTCCACCTTCCATCCCGCCCGTGTTCCCACCCTTCTGTCCAATGGGGAGCACAAGGGAATATACAGCAGTGTGGCTTCTGGGCCCAAGTCCGTAACTGTTCCGGATTCCAAAAAAACCCAATTCTTTGGAAACCCTAACGGAGGGTCCTTCCCAGGCACAGCGAATGGATCGAATGGAACCGGCATACCTGGCCCACAACCAGGCTCAATGTACCAAATCCATGATGGGTTCGCCACGGTTCGGAAGAGAAAGGGGCCGAGCTGTGCAACAATTGCCCGACGTCAGCAGCAGGAGTGTTATGACCTGGCGAGTCCCTTGATGTCAGCCCGGGCCTATAGTGCGACACTCAAGCCCGTGACACTCAAAATCCCTCACTCGGCCTCTGAAGGGACGCTCAAGAAGAAGGCTGGAGGGAAGTTGCTTCAAATGTCAAACGGGACTGAGGAGCCTATTTACAGTTCCATGAATGGACATGGCTCGGCTAATCCGTCCATGGGCCTGGGTAAGAATTCTCTGAATGGAAGCAGCAATGGGAATGGCCCTCATGTCCACCAACCCCATTGTCCACTCCATGCGAAGAGCAGCTTAGGGTTTAATCCTAATTCCAATGGACCCACTTCCTGTTCGTGCTTCAATCTGCTTGTAGGTGGAAACGGTGAGAAAGCACCAGGGACGCGACTCAAGTCCTCGAACAGTCTCAGTCGGAAACTGAGACGCTTCGTACTTCCTAGTAAACTATTTCCCCCGCCTGCCCCCTCGTCCACTGCCAATAATAACTCTGCCCTACAGAGTCCCTGGATTATGAGTACCGGGCCGCCTGGACCCAACTACTCCAAGTCCCAACCCCATTTGAACAATGGTACGGGCCCAGGCCCAGCCCTTCCAACGCATCTCTACAGTTCTCGACTGCGGAACTCCGTTTCAGACAATAGCATAGCGTCCCAGTTGGGCCCCACGCAGAACGGGCACTCGTGCACTAACGGAGCCCAGGGCCGGACTTTCCATCGGAGTTGTGTCTTTCCCAAACCCCCGCTCGAGCCCGTACAGGAAGACGGGATTCCGTGGAGACCCCGCAAAGACGTCCCGTGGTGGGAACTGGCGACCAAGAAACATCGATATCGGAGTTGCCCAATTCTTCAAGTCAGCCAGCAGGTATAGCAGAGCGAGACCTAACTTGTAGCATACAAGAGCCTGATGGCAGGGAGCTATGGGTAATAGGCCCAAACTAATGTGTTTATCTTACCCACCCTCAAATCCAAAGCCACAATTGTATTTCTCTCTCTTGGAATTTATTGGTAGTCAACCTCACCTTCGTGGAGAGCCTTTCAGTTTCCTCTTTATGAGCATAATATTAATATTATGCTAAGTGGGTCTCTACGAACGTAGATCACGTAGGCTGCCTCTCTTCACAAAACGCTCTCTGTGAGTTAAGTCGTCTTTAGGGGCTTAGGACCCATTCCAACTCAATACTATCCGGCTTAAAGGAATACCGATCCTTTGGTTGATACTACTAGTTCCGAAGTACGTTTCAGTTCCATTTAGGTATACATTGAGCTGTAAGTTACAGAAGCACATGCTCGCTCTCCGTTTATCAAAAAATATTCAAGATTCCTAAGTGTTCAGGAAAAGAGCTTGTTTCAAATCCAACTGTATTGTTAGGTTATTTGTGCTTGCGCAATTTTCACGAAATCCGAAGTCGAAAGCTCTGTTTCTAGCACTAGATTCAGACTGTACGTACAGCCTGACGCCATCCACTAATCAGTATTCGAAATGGGCTCTTTGTTTTGTCCGAAAATAAAGCACCAACTCATCAGATCAGATCAGAGTCCATTACGCCCAGGGTGTATTTCAGTTACAGCTTTTCCGTTTCAGTATCGGGGAACGTCCATTCTGGAAGCACTTAGACTTGGACGTAGAATTTAATTAGGAAAGAAGTTTGGCGGTGTTAGTTTCGCTGTCTAATTTGGTTGTGTAAGCTCTCCAGAGACTTGACGAGTGAGGCTGAAGTTGAAGAGCCTCGAGTCTCCTGCTTTGCTTACTCAACTGCTGCCTCAGCCTAATGAACTGACTGCGGAAGACAGGTTAGGAAGCCCATTGCTGGGCTCCATTCGGCATTCGAACATCATTTCCCAGCTCACCTCTTGTGAGGTGCGGCTCTGATGATTCCAGTGTTTTGGTGGTCCTCCGCGTCTAAAAAATAAATGAGCTCGAGAGAAACAAGGCAAAGGTATTTATGAAGGGTTAAAGTTTCACTCGTCCCCATTTCCCACTATTTATACAGTACAGACATGCACTTTTCTTGAGTTTTTTGGGCTAAAAAACTCCCATATATTATTAAGTTAACTATATTTATATGTTCTCCATGTTCTCAGTCTCGTTACTCCGACCTAATGTGAGTTGTACGTTTCGTTCCCTTCAATGGTGAAGATATTAACGAGGAGGGGAACTTAAGTTAAACGAGGCGTCTTCGGGCTTCAGGGCTTCTTTAGCCAAATACACCCTAAGCTGCTCACACCGAGTTGCCGAACTGCACTTGTAATTTTTGCCTAACGTAAGTGTACCAATGGACAACTTAGGAGAAAAATGTGGCGATTTCTGTTTCCAAGTTTTCTCTGTAATGTTATTAGTTGGCCTCATAAGCTGGGCACGCCACTTACTTCCGAAGTTGGGGAAAGTTTCTTCACTTTTTTCATCTTACAAATAGGTTTTTTTAAACATCATCACGCAATCGGATCAACTCACGCGGGGTTCTTATTTCCAAACTCCGGAGACTATGTATTTGTTAGAGAGGAAAGGGGTAGTTGGGTAGGTGTGCGTAGATTGGATTGTTCTCAGAGAATCAGGTTCTTCCCTATTTGCGACCCTCTTCTTAGCCTAGGCTTCTGCTGCTTTGTTTGGATTCAGCCCAAATTATTATTTTGACTCATCAAAGGTTATAAGGAAGCTTTGTGAGTTGTGAGAGCTTATTCAAACAGAGTAAGTACGTGTACTAGTGAATTGGATGACTTGTCGCACATCGCATACTGCGTCTATTCATCCATCCCTGTTACGCCTTTCCTTGTAGGTTGCATTGTATGTAACGTGGGGATGCACTATGCATATTGTTCACCCCGGCTGCGTTGCTAGGAACTGGGAAGTCATTGGTTGGGAAGAAGGGGGAGAAGGAAATTGAATAAATACATATGGAAAGGTAAATATAGCTCAAAGTATAATTTATACAATATCTTCCTGTTCGACTCTCTCCGTATTTGTTGTGCTCCTCCCGTTCGGCTATTAGGGAAAGTAACGGTGATGAAGTGAAGCAATTACACTTCCATCTTCAGCACTTCGTCTACATCCAATGCTTGATACGTAGCTTTATTCTGTTTGAAGTGAGTAAATCATTCTATGGAATTCTACGTCTGGATTGAACATTTCCATGCATTATCACAAAGCTAGAAGTCATTGCCGAATTTCGGTTTACTAAAATTAGACACTACGAAGTTGAAACCCCAGAATTGGCTGAACTGACTTTCTCCAACGGCAAGAAATTTCCATCGAAAAGTTTTAACCCTCGACCTGGAACGATAAATTCGACCTGAAACGATAAATTATGGTCAGGTTACGTTCATTATACCTATGCAAAATTAGATATGAGCTCATTTGATTAATTTTGTAATGTTACAGTCCGATTGGGATTGCCAAAATATAATTATTGGACAAATACATGAAATGCTTCGAAGAGAATTTATTAAAAAAGGCATTCAGATCTGTTCAAAGCCCCACTGATCATTGCCGTACGAATTGATTTTCGACTTACGCCATGACTCATACACACTGCACACAAGCCATCCAATGCCTTCCGCTCCTGCTGCTCGTTATGCATTTGGAATATTAAGAGAGGAGTTGCGTCTAGGAAGCGGGTTGAGGAATAATAGCCATCCCGTCAACGTCAGTCTCGACCCATGTTGTTCAACATGAACTCCTTAATAGTAACAAATTGATTGGATTGCATGCGGAGAGTCAGTGAAGGAAGAGTTATTTGGCCTCCGTCTCTGGGGCAGCATGGGAGATGTGATAAATAATGGAGAAAGTGATATTCAGTGCCCATCATCATAATATTTGACGGCGTTCGAGGAAGTGCGCTCTGTGGGCCTACAATTTCAACGAGTGGGCCAGCGAGTCAGTGCCAAGCACTGATCTGTGTAGCTGAACTGGTTACAGCTTGTACGGAAATACATAAAGCTAAATTCTGGATTTAGAACAACAAGCAGAAAAAATACTTTGATTAGAGAGAAAGGTGTATGCATATATACGCAAGGCATACGTTCGTGCACCACCAAATAAATAAGAACGTTCTATTTATGTGACGATAGTGAGTTGTGGATTCTGTTTAGGAGTTTAGGCTGTGTTGACTCAATTGTTACATACTACAAATTTGAATAAAACACCTTTCATTGCAACGTTGTTACTTTATTTAGCCAGAAGAAGTCGGCAGAACCAATCAGGACACGAAGAAAAAGCTTAAAAACACATATATAGATGGGCACATTAATAGGCATACACCACAGGATAATTAAGGTCGTTATACTCTTGGATTCAGTGGACAATAGGGATTGTAGTAGCTTTCCCCCCAGCACTTCTTAAGTTGGTTCACACTGTGGAGAGGCCGTGAATCCGCTTGTTTAATCCATTGGATACTCCTTTCGGGAGTTGGTTGGCGTAATTGGGTGTGGTGATTATTTAAGTCCGTTGTTTTGAAAACCGTCAAGTTTTTGACACGGCAGAAGAGTCCATTCAGAATTCCATCCGTTTCCAAATGATTGGCAACTAACGATTTGAAATTAGGACTTGGTTCTCGGTTTAATGGATAGTCCTGATCACTCTGCACTCGGTCTGCTCTTTTGTTCCGAGTCCAGAGGTCTGTTAATGGTCCAAATGCTATCACACACTTCACTCTCAAAAACCCGGAATAATGCCATTTCCCTTCCCTCTTTTGACAGTGGCATGGATTAATGGAAAGCTAATGCTAATGTAACTACAGGGATGATGCGGGACTCAGGCTTGTTGTCAACTCCGTAATTCTTTCAGGATTTGAAAAGTGAAGTGGATAGTCTCCATATTTTGAGCTTCATGATTTCATCCCTGTCCCATTTGAGCGGATTGACTCCTAAAAGCAGGCTATAGTGGGTGATTAAACCGCTCATTGTCCGCCTCTCCTGTGCATTTGACAGAAACGGGAAGAAACCACTGATATTTGATATAGCGTAATAGGGACAGTGGGTAGTCCCATTCTTCCAGGCCGAGTGTGGGTACTTAGGAGGTTGGTGCATTAACGGGAAGCGAAGCAATCATTCATGGAGAATTAGGAATTCAGAGCATTGAAGACGAGACTATTCTTTGAAATAGAACCACAAAAGGAAGGAGATACACTGAAGGGAAACATGCAGGAGTGTAATAATAAACCAACCACAGTCCGTCATCATAGAATCTGCCTCTGGAAAAGGCAAAGGGTACAATTGTTGGAATAATACAGAGTTGCTCAGAGCGAGCTGGCCATTTCCATTTATTCAAGTACTTTGAACAGCAGTTACCTTATTTACATCCGTATGTTAACTTTGAACTCATATGAGAAAAATCTAGCAAGTGCGATTAGCAAGTATGAACTAGTATTGGGATTGAAGACCAACTTCCTGTGAAGAGCTCTGTCTGTACTGTAGAATCTTCAAAACTTTGAAGAACAAAGTGGATAGGTTTGGAAAAGTTTATTATTCAGGCGTTGATACAGATACTGACTGATGCGTTCAAGAGGGAAAAAGGTCTCAGTTTCCCACTTTTCAAGTCAATACGGACTCCCTGCTTCCACCATTCACCTTCTATTCTCTAAAAAATTGAGTGTAATGAGTGTAAAGTGGAGGAAGAAAGAAGAAGAAGGGTTTTAAATTATAGTTCCAGCCATGAAGGTACCCTTAGGTACCGTATCTATTACCTTGACTTTGGCCCTTGTCTCGACTTCAAGTCTGGAGTTCATAAAATCGTCAGGGGCTATTGGCTGGAAACTATACTCGCCTTTGTGTTGGGAAGGGACTGTTCTCTGCTTTATTGAATTAAGGGATAATTGCTTGTCGACAAGGAAGCTTAAGTGTCTCGTCCATTAGAAGGTGTTGTAAACTCAGTCATATGCAATGCACGCATTTTAATAAAGACTGGAATTACCCATTTTGAAATAGCATTAAATAAAGGCGACTCCATTTCATGAGTCATGTACAGCATGTATGTATAGTTCCATGACTACGGTTCGGCATAAGAAATGAGAAAAAGAAACGATATGCTACAGACTCCCATTAAAGACTGTCTCGAAAGCTTTTAGAAAAGCCGGGAGTGGGTAGACAGACTGACGATGTGATGCTGACGACGTTAGTTTAGCGATAATACAGCTTCTACCTTGCTTTTGAATGCAGGTAATCAACAAGAACCATTCTCACCTCGTAGTGCTTGTCAGTTGTAATATTATCTGAGGCTGGGGAGACGATTTAGATGCATTACTTACCGTAAGATCCCAGAATACATATCTTTAGCATTTACCATTATGGAATCACCACACTGCAGTAGTATTGTATGTTGCACATTGCACAGGGAAAAAATCCTGAATAGCACTTTACTCGTCGTCGCCTTCCTCTTTGTCCATTAACCGTAGGACGTGATAGGCTAGGCTACAGACTTTCCTATTGTGTCCCTAGCTTATTTCTCTCCTGAATTCTTATAAAGGCAAAAAAAAAGTGAATTTTCCTTTACCTTTCGGTGAAAAACGGAATGAGCCTTTGTTGATCGACTTGGAGTCAGGAAAAGTCATCGCTGTACTTTTGAGAGATTTCCCTCGTATTATATTTTATAACAATCAACTCTGGTCCCCAACTGTGACTTGGTCTTTTCTAATACGCTCAGAGTGATTTGTAGTAAAAAATTCAGTATTTTGTAAGGTAAAGTCAATTGAAAGGAGCACAAAGACCGGGCTCAAGGCTGTTTTACAAATCATTCAACATAGCCATAGTCACACAGGACAAGGAGAAAAGGAACTGAATTTATGTGAGGCTTCAAATTAATTTGAATAAAATATGAAACCTGAAACTCCTAGCAGTGGTTTTGAGGCTGGAAGGTGTTACCTAGTGTTAACCGAGGGATAAGAATCCAGAACGAGACTCAGGGAGATGGATGCCATTGAGATTGGACACAATGATAGGAAAGGAAGGACCTTTGAGCAGAGGCGAGTCTGGGAAGACACGGGTTCTGAAACGAAGAAACTTTATCTGTACAGAAATGAACTCAGCACAAGTTTTACGGTGGAACAATATGTGTTTGTTTTAGAACAAGGCACGATGACAAGAATATCAGTTTTTAAAATGGGTGGAGTACATGCAGGCACACATACGGTGTGCAGCGCCGCTCACAATTACAAGTAAACATTATTCAGAATATTATCGTGTATTACTTACCGTATAGTTTTTCACGTATCTCAGTGGAAAACAACTTATAGAAATGTGATAAGTTAGGTTCACTTTATTTTGCCATAAGAGTATCCAGCTAGCCAACTCGTTGTGAGCCGATTTGTCTGTAGGTAGAAAAATGGGATGTGTGTCTATGGACGATAATCTTAAAACCATCTAATCTTGAGCAACTTTCTGCGGGTTTCACTCGTGTCATAATGTCACTCTTAAGTTCATCGTTTCATCTGCAAAGGGTCTTGTAGAATTTTTTTTTAAACTTTAAGGACTTTTGGCTTGACTTGTTCATCGTAAAGTTAAATAGAATCGAGAAGTCCATAAACCATTAGGTTTTTTTGGTCATGCAGGAACATAAGTGAGCCCTGGAGTTTTTATTATTCGTTACTTGGCTAAAATTGTAGGGTCTTTGTCTCGTGTTGTTTAGGTCCTTCTTGAGAAATGGAAAACTAGTCGGTGTTACTGGTTTGCTCATAATAAGGAATGTTTGATGAATTACCTTGGGGCACGCCATTAGATCTTTTTCGATTGGATATAGATAGCTCCTGGACTTATTATTTCAGGCATAGCCTGTTCATGTTCATGTATTCTTTCCAGGATTTTTGTGTGTAGCCCTGTTCTGTTGGCAATACTGCTATACAGCGATTTGATGTATTACTTAAGCCATTATATTCGATTAACGGCGACTTTAAGGATTCTAGAGGACTTGAGTCACGAGCACAAAGCGGAAACTGGACTGGAATGAACTTGGCATATTACTGCAAAATATTTCAAAATGATGGTTTTCGGACCGGATCTGGAAATAAAAGTCACGACACGCTCAAATAATTTTTACACTTGCCGTTTTACCGTGTTGGTACTGCATTGCATATTGCATACTGTACGCCGAACCAGACTTTCATGTATTTACAGTCTCCCCAAAAGAAATACTGCATGCTCAGTTCAGAATTTTCCTCTGTTCATATCAATCGTTGGGAAACTCGCTATGAGCAGCTCTGTGGAATACATTAGTTTGAAATTATGAAATATTTATTCGCTTATTCATCCATGACTTTGCAAAACTCATCTACCTCTCTGTCAAAATCAAGTTACTTACCCTCGAATGACTCACGAGCCCAACACAGTAAGTAGCAGTTGGAATCTTGAGTGAGTTGAATGTAAATTCCAAGTTTATCCATTTTATAAATCGCTGGAAGGGTGAGGGAAAATTAAGAATTCAGTTGGGAGTAAAAATTGAGAAAAGGTTCCACAATGTAATGTCCTCATTCATGCAGGACGGAAGAGTGAGCGAGGAGATGATTTAGCATCGCACCACTGTCAAGGTGGTCAGGTCATGCAGAAACCGCAAACTGAGCCTGCCTACTTTTATTAATGACACGCCAAGGTGAGAACACGAGATTGATGATTAATGAGCCAGTCTGCAATTTCCATACAATTTTCTGAATATTTTATTACAGGACACACTTGACGTTGACTGATATTCTAGAATAATAGTGATTTTAAATATAGATTTTTTTTGTTTTTGATCGTTCAATTAAACTCAAACCCAGCAAAGGATTTGAGCATTACATAATGTGCGCTCTATTCAAATGCAGTTTAACCGGCTTCATTTTCCTTTATTTTTACCGATTCAAGTCGTCAGTTAGAGACATATCCTGACAGTCATGCAGTTATTTATGAGTAACTTTGTATAAACGTGCCTTGGACTAGCCAGGCAAGGTGAACTGGTCAGAACAACGACGGGTGCAGTAAGACCAAATCAGAACTTTTGTGTTTCCACTGTGGAATGTATTTTTTATGGTATCACGTTGGGATTTTTATTAGCATTGTTTGGCATGTAAATCTAATTGCTCATTTGCATAATTAAATTTGGAGAGAGGCAGTTGGTAGCTCCAAGTGGATATTTGCTATGCTCTGCTTTTCTTTGTTAGCACAACGGCTTCTCATTTGAGCAGAGGGAATTGAAGTTCGATATAAATGCTAAACAATGCCTTTTATTCAGAAGCCATTTAATATAATACAAGCATAATTTTAGCGAATACACGCGTACGTCTACTACAAATACTCGTACTATGTAGGTATACAAAAGAGCAAGTAGTGAATGCTTATTTTCCATTTGTATTATCTTGCTTGAATCTTGAATTCTTGCGGATTCAGTTTCTTACAAACAGTTCAATTATTTTGTTCTGATGAATTTGTATTCATAGTAATACACTATGTAGAATATTCAATTCGACAAACCTCTGTATAATAGCCCAGATGGAATGCCTTGTGCATCTGGCCTTGGATTCTGCAGTAGTCGAGAGATCGGTAATTCTTAACCGATAAGCTGTAGATAATTTAAAATGATACTCTTTACCCAAAAGGTATCCAACCTAACCTACACACAATTGGCGGCCCGCAATTCAGTGCTGAAATCTAAATCCAGGCGAGGATTGGATATTTTATATCAACTGACAGGATTTCATACATGCATGCATACATTCAGTACAGAATAAATAGTTCAGCCCGAACACGTTACTTGTTTGTATGCTATTTGCAATTTTGTAATTTTCAAGCGTGTTTCTGTTGAAACTTTGTAATTTTTTATTCAAATCGGTTTGTTCTCTAACTAGAATGAGCGATAGGCGTTTGCCACAATGCGGAATAAAATTGAAAATTGCAATTTCATTCTTAATTATCTAATACCATATCTCAACTCGATGGCCAGCGCCATTTCAAATTCTTGAAACCTATTCCTCGGATTATGACGCTAATTCCTATTATTAAAATGAAGCACAGAATGAGGCTTGCTTTTCCTATGCCCTTGCCCATGTAGAATTGACACCTGGTCTGAGCGGACCAGTTGAGCTGATTTTAGTTTGAGGCACGTCATGATTACCGGAGAAGGGTGATCGGAACGTGACTGAATCCTAATTACGAGATGGCAAGAGCCTAAGTCAGGCTGAAGAAGGGGAGCGAAGGCTTTTGACAGGCAGACATCTCAGATTCTAATAATTTCTGAACCTGAATTAGATTTTCCATGTCTCAGATTCATATCTCGTGTTGTTGCCTATTTCTTGTTTGTCAATTCTGGCTGATGGAGTCATGATTTAAAATAAACTAAAGTGTTACTTTTACAAATACAATTGGATTACAATGGCTTAGTTGAGCCAATGAATGTGGTAATATTATAACTGATTCCATTTGCTTTGAGGAAAATATCTAATCACAAATTTGTTTTCTATTTTTAGGCTCATGTAGTGGCTGCCTTTGAACAATCACTCTCCAACATGACACATCGTCTTCAGAACCTCACACTAACTGCGGAACAGAAGGTATGTATGTTTCCATGTTTAACTTTTGCTTCAGTGTCATTTTGGGCCCATGTCAAAGTCAATATTGAGACTGAATCATCCTCATCCCTCTTCACGACAAATATGTGATTATTTAGTGTAAATCATGGGACGACCAAAAGGTTCCTGTGAAAAATATGCCTCATAAACACTTGAAAACTCAATTTTTTAATGATAAAGTTCTCTTTTCAGTCTCAACGAGTAAATTATTGTCTGGTTACGCTAAGTTGTATTCGGTTAGGCTAGATGTAGTGTCAATCGATTTTAATATTAAAGGCAGTTTAGGTTTGTCGAAAGTATTTTAAAAGTCAAAATTATTCAAGGAAGCTTTTTGGATGGAATGTTTTCGCCAGAAACTTTTTCGTGGAACCTAAACAATAAATATTGTTGTCCTTGTTAGGCTGGAGATAGGCACGGTTGTATTGTGGAAACTATTGATAATCTTGGAAGATTGACTCGGCTCCCATCCACCAATCACAGTTTCAGTATTATTACTTCACTTTACCCATAAAAGCTTTATTCCATAAATACAAAAGTAAGATGCGAGGTCCAAGGTCGTCTTGTCCATTTCCAATAAGTTGGGAGGGATCGCATCTGCATGTGACTCTGAGAACACTTTACTTTCAATTTCCAGCACTTGATTATAGCCGTATTTATGTTCTCCAGCCATTTACAACCTAGTTTTTTTTATTCTGGTGTCGCCTTTGAGAGATATGTTAATGTATTCTCGTCTGATTGTTCGATTCAGTGACGATTGGGTGGCGACTATTGGGCGAGCGGAAAAAACTAAAGTGCACAATGCCTATGCACATGCCTCCAAGCATAACATATTGACTGAAATGAAGTACCTATAGTTGCTGTGCTTTTAAAATATAGTTTTGGTGCAGATCAATTCGTTTTTGCTACCTATAGATAAAAAATATTTAATAAAAATATCATAAGTAAAATATTTACCACTTAAATGGAAGCTGAATATTATGCCATATCTTCTCAAAGGAAAAAATACATTTTCGTGCAACGGGATAGCTACATACCGTTGGTATTTGCATCCAAAATAGTAGACTAAATATACAAATATGAGCAAAAGTTTCACAGGAATACTTGTTTGAATTGATTCAGAAAGGAATGCACGTTAATTAGACGGACAGAAGTAAGGGTAAACTCAGTATTTCCTTATAACCGGACAGCTTTTGGTAAGACGAGGGCGTGTAGTTTATGATAGGAGGAGATGTTCATAGAACGTAGTAGTAGTTATACATGCATAGTAGGTCGGACGCTAATTGCAATTTGCAATGCGTGATAATATTTTTGTTTTGACTCGAGACGAAGACGTCTAAAGTTGTGCTCCGAGGTTGCTCATTGTTTGTATGAGATGAGATGTTATTTTTCGTGTAGATATGCTGCTTGGTGATGGACAGGTTCAGCTTCGTAGATTAGATTGAACTTCACTAATGGGATTGCAGATGATGAAGGTCAATAGACTGGGCAAGCACATGTACAGAATACGACAGGGTGCATTTGAATCCCAACCGTGTGGTTCTCACATGTGCGAAACCTAGATTGCCTCTCCCGTATTTGCACTACGCTGCTTCATGTGTACAAAGTGAGTGACAGGAGAAGCAAAGTGCCAATTGTGATAGATCGACTGGAAGAATTTCATGTGCGTGTTCAAGACAATTTATTAGCTGTTACATGCATCCCGTGTTAGACATCCCTATGCAGCCGCAGAGTGCAGGGAACCACAAAAAAAAAGTTCCTGCAAAGAAGCTCCCTCAAAAATGTTACGCCGAAAAAGCATATTCGAAGGCTTCCTTTAAAGTCAACCTTTGACCTCAACTGTACATTGCGGTCGGGCTACGTTCTGTTAAGCTAGGATTCGGTACGTATCATTCCATTCGATAGCATTTATAATAGAGAAAAGTTAGGTTCGGTTTAGCGAAACTTTTTACAGGGAAAGTTGTCCGTAGAACCGAATGCAGAGCCATGTATTTAATGGACTGTAAGATTATAATCCGCGTAGTTGAAGAATCAGGTTGGATTATTGGGATTCCATTGTCTGATGTCGTGTTGGATCACGGTGAATGAGCAGAGACGAGATTTGATGTTGGAAGTGGAAGGGAGAAAGTATGATTTATTGTTTTACAACAGCTTTAATGCTCTTTTCTGTAATGAAAGCTCATCAAAATGCATTTTTCATTCGAAATGTCTAAAATCAATTATTCTGGTCGACAGAGTCGAAATGGGGAATAGTGCTGAGTCTCAATTCCGTTCATCCTCTTCACTTTGACTTTGAGGATTTGTTTAAATTAAAGTGCTTTCTTCTCCTTGGGCAACTCCCAATCTCAGACCCACTTGCCAGACTGTCATTAGCGATTCCGTATAGAGTCACAACTAAGTGGCGTTTCTTGTAAAATTGACTCAAAATAAAGCTTGATACTGACTAGGCGTTTTTATATTCAAAACGCTTATTAAGACCCGGAAACATTTAACTGCATCAATTTCAAAACTATTTCATTGAACTAAATCAACTCACTTTCAATCCGAATTCAAGGAAGAAAGTCAAGGTGTTCCGAATTCCTGATTAAAAAATTTAATACAAAAAGTCCCCTAGCATAAGACTCTCCGAATAAAAATTATTCCGACAAAAGTAACCTGAACCAGTAACCAGTAAACGGATAGTCAATTTCCAATGCATGGTTAGAAATATTTGCTAATTTGTTAATACTGATTGACTTATTTGCAACCCTTGCCCCTGGTTTCCGCAAAAATTCTCGTTACCGATATTAATGATGCTGATTATCTGATATCTGAACTTTTCCCTCCCATTTCACATGCATTTTCACACCTTAATGCCTTAATGCCTCCATTCCCCGGTTGATTTACAACCTTAACCAAACCACGGAAAATAGTGAGCCCGTATTAATTTTTTGCTCGTTTATTAACGAATCCCAAATCCTCGTCCTAATTGCACTGAAGGTGGGAAATGAAGAGAGCGAGACGAGCTATTGTACCTTTTCGCACAATGTCTGTTCCATTCCAATTCCAACCTCGCACAGCTGTGTTGTCTCAGGTTTTTTATCCTTGTGCAATTTAAAAGTGTAGCGTAGATGACTAGCACTAAATCCAAGCCAGAGAACAAGAGTTTGTAATTGAAAACTTGATATATTTTTTCACAAATTAATTGAGTGGAAATATGTGTAAAAAGTCACTTTTTTATTTGCTCAGCTTAGCGTGGACTGCAGATAACATGAATGTCTACTTTGGTTTATAACTTCCGGTATTAGGCTCGAATGCAGCGTAGGGTATACTAGCGGCAGTTTAGGAGAAAACACAAAGGCTAATTGTAGGAGCATTGGTAGACGCGAGTCTGCATCTGCATAGTAAACAAAATATTTTCTTTAATTGCGTTGCAGCGTAGCGTAGTCAGAAGCGAGGCACTGGCGCTCCGCTGAATCGTGAGCATTATGCTTAATAAACCGGTTTTACATATTCTGAATATGTTTTAAGAGTAGCACTTGGGCTTGTGAGAATTTGAAACGTGAGCCTGGTAAACACACAAGACATCCCACAGCATAAGGCTTATTTACCTTTTTGGAACGATAAGAGAGCAAATGGGAAGTAAATATTACCGGTAGTAGTGGTAGCAATATTATTACCACAATTCGTGTCCGCATTATAGACCGAGTTTAGTATTTAGTTAACGAGATAATATGGGACTCTTACCCAAGTCTCAAATCATCCTAAAGTATCGTCTTCGCCACACGTGCGTTGAGTGCGGAGCTGCTTCTGGGAAACGCCAATCTCCCCTATGGAGATTTATATATTTGTTTTCACAGGTTGTTCTAGTTGTAGTTTGTAGTAAGCAAATATCTCTTACTCTAGCATTTAATGAAATCTCCACTTAGAACCAGCTTATTAACTACACGTTTGTGTGGTACAAGGTCTAAACGCAGCTGTATCGGAATCGAGTAATAGGATAATCATCATTATACAGACTTTCCCACGTCGAGTTGGCCAGAGAGTTGCATCGTGGAAAAACCTTGACAGCCAGATTTACCGACAATTTCTCATCGGGACTTCAGGCGAATATAAATATGACATTAAGGTCTTTCAGCTATTACAATGATTGAATAGCCTTCTGTGAACGGCTCTGTTTATCTGCTTAATGCTAAGAATAACTAGGCATGCGATTTAATTGACACTTAATTATTCGCATAATACTGTAACATGGAACATGTAAACATGATGCACCTGATGGTTCTTCCAAACTGTAACTTCTACCTTGAAAGGAATTCCGATGTGTCTGTCCCTGGCTCACTGATGAGGACACGCTACATCACAATGTCTATCAAGGCCACCAGTTTAGTCTAAATTGGGATTTCATAATGCAGAGCTTTGCCATAAAACGGCTTGTTAAAGTTAAATTCCGGCAGTATTGTACAATGTGCACAGAATCTGTGAAAAATGACATCGCAGTTGAACTCATAATTACGTACTTTCTGATTCAATAGTAAATAGGAAGCACATAATGCTGCTTCGATCAACGTTACCTTAATTTGTAGAATAGGACGAATTTGAAATATACAATAAATCATAAATACGCTGAAAGGTATAACAATAAAGACGACGCACAGATGTAAATCAGCTCCAAATTACATGGAAAACAAAACTTAATGCCAGCCGCTCCCCTTGTGCTAAATATAAGTTCTCAAATCTTATAGTTCAAAAGTTTATGCCGTAATGTTATTATCAGGCTCACGTCATTTATTTACATGCAACGTGCTTCATTATTCAAGATTACAAAATTGTGCTGAGGCAGATTTTTAATATAAATGCTACAAATTATACACACGTAATTTTGGGTCAATGGAAATATTCTAAAGTTATAAACTGTTTACAAAGGAGGAAGAATTGTTCCTACGGATCGCATAATGTTGGTCTACGCTGAGATTTATGTGCAGCGTCATATCTTTTATCATCTTGTGTAATGTGGGTTGTATATTCAGAGCTTTTCATTAAAGATAATATTTATTTTACACGACTCCCTCCTCAATTTCATCCCCTTGTTGTTCAGAATGAACGTCTTGATTAGTCGGCCAGAAATCCTGATCTTGATTCATGATACAGAAAAGTATTGTGCTGCAGCCTTCAACAGACTGAACGTAGGTACGCATTACATACAATTTACTTGCTTTGCCTTCCTTCTGCCTTCTTGGCAGTGTTATGGAAATATAATACTTTCAAATTAGAATTGCTAAACGCCCTGAGAATAAGAACAAGAAATCACACAGTTGGACGTCTTGTAGTTTATTTGGTTGGGAGGATTTCTGGTAACGAGGTATGATAGTAAATAATATACTTAATTTACTGAGAATTAATCTATACTACATACATTATTATTAAGTGGATTTGGATGCTGATGAGTTATATCCAATGGATACGTGTGTGCAAAAATGCTAAATGCAACTCGATATTGCTACAATCCCATTGCTAAGGCCCTGCGAAAGAGTTTACCTCAAAAAGTTCAATTAATATTTTACCCTTTGACCACAAACTTTAATTTATGACCAGGTTATGTTTAGACTAAACTTGTTTAGATATCTTTCTTGGATTATTTTTCTGTGTAGAAAAATTAGGTTCGATTTGCCGTCGGTATTTCAGTCGGACAAGCGCATTCGAGGGAACTATTTGCGGTGGAAAGTTTTTGGCTGTGCACTTTTTAGTAGCCTTAAAGCCCGCTTAACTCGTGGGTAGCAGGCTTCTGACTTTGATATTTCTCACATAATATAAACGGCGTACATATTTATAACCCGAGTAAAGTGAATGATTTTCTACAGTTTGAATATGCACTGTGAGCAATGTAGGCAATGTAGCCCTATCACCACCAGAAAGATATATTTTATCCACACCAACATTATTATTATTTTATTTTATTTTTCCGGTTTGAGATGGCATGCAATGTTCTGTGGGCTCGGTAGATCCTAATTCTACAGATAATAATGGAAGTAGACAAGTACTACAGCATGGACATACAAAAGGCTGAAGTACAAGTATTACTTAAGACATTATATATTACAATATGTAATTGAATGCACGAAAAGTGAACTGCCGGATGAATACTAAGCAAGGGCTTCGTGAAGCTTCGTGAAAGGGAAGTGACATTTATTAATTATTAACATTTTCTGTTCCATCTACAGTCTACCAATGACCACATCAGTGAAAGTAACAGGCAATGAATGGAAGACAAATTAATGTATTTTGTTGTCGAGAAGGGAACATGAAGGTTGAACTCTATTAAGTTCGACATGAATAGTCTTAAACGATGACCTTAAAATCTCCAAGTCGGTAATACATACTGTGAGTACACAAATCCCATTGTTTTACCTATGCTATACTTGTTGCTTGTACGAGTCCTCTTACAAATACATGCAATAATATACGATAGATGCTCACAGCTACCCTGTTCCTGAACTTTTGGGTTCGTACCGTAACCTGACCACGATTTACAGTTTGAGGTCCACGGGTACAATTGGAACTTTTCTGGGAATTTTTAAGTTGTAAGTCCGTAATAAATGGTAAAACTTTATGATTGTTGACTGCAGGATTAGAAAATGCATTTGTTTCTACATTCCAAAACCAAATCCAATTCTTTCCAGCAGCTCCTTTCGAATTTCTGACATTCAAATTGTTTTGTTCAACTTGCATATAAAAACATTTTAGATTTAGACAAGGGAGAGTCTCAACCCTTATTTCGACTTAGACAAAAAGAGAAACTGTCACAGGGATTCGTAAATTAGAAAAAATGACTTACAGATTCGTCACAGTTGTAAAAGAAGAACAATAAACTCAAATTAGACATAATTTCTAAGTCTCTCACTATACAATTTTTTTTCTGTTCGTCTTGCGTGACTGGAGTGGATTTACAATTGAAAACGACACATCGGCATTCCCATTTATGATCTGTCAGAAAAAAATGGGCTTCGGATAACATGCGTGCATACTTCTAGGCGCTAAAAGGATTAAGAGAACCAAAATCCCTCCTGACTTGACGGGCTTCACTTTCACAACTCCTTTTTACGACTGGCCGCCTATTAAAAAATAGTTAAAAGTTCACATTAGCAATAATAATGGAGCCAGAACCGACGAGGATTATGAAATAAATGTAAATAATGTATTTGAGTTCAGCAATTTTCAAAGAAGCCTGGCCACTCACAAGTTCTTACTTGGAAGCTTGAGTTAGCTTTTTTGCATTAGTACGCAAGAAGCAATGTCATGCATACTAAACTTCCTCTACTGACTGACCAGTAAATAGTAATCATTGAATGCCTCCGTTCACTGTCTAAATTCATGAGGCGAGTATTAAGGCTTTCCAAATCGTTTTCAAGACTTGAACTTGGAAGGGGGCCTGATACGTATTAGAAAACGTGTAACACACGCACAGAGCAGCAGCCAGTTGATTTATTCTTCTAATGCATTGTTGTGAATAACTCAGTCTTATTGATACGACAGCCCGAGTCAGGAATTATCTGATTACATGGGAAACGTGCGGATTAGAAGTACTTTTTGCTCTGTTCAAGAATCACAGTAATAAATGGATCGTCTGTAGCTCGTTCCCAGAAGACTGGGCTGGATGGATGTGTTCATGTGTGCGGGGATTGTCAATTGTCATTCAATCATTAAGCTCCTCATGAGCGACAGTGGTCACAACAAAGGGAAAAGGGAGTACCTCACACTCCTGGAGGTCTTTATTCCCAGTCATTGTTAGGCCTAATAATCATATTATGGCTCTGACTTTCAATTGAGGTATTCACAGACGCATAATTATAATCCGGAGTTCATGGATGAGATCCTGGCTTGAGGAAATCCCTTTTGTCTGCATCACGATGATCCCAGTTTTCAATTCTGCGACAATTGGGTGGGCAACAAGCCTATGTGGGTTTCTGCGAAAAATATGTATTATAAAAAGTTCCCTCGAACAAATTCACTGCCAAAATGCTGTTGAATATGTTTACTCGCTTAAAATACTTTCGACAAACCTAACCTAACTTTAATATTAATAATTTAATTCGGGGCATGCCACCGAACCTGAGCGTAACCTGACAATTTACAGTTCGAAGGGTTAAAATTGAGATTTTCAAGGAAATTAGGGGCAACAGGTTTACCAGGATTACCTAACATGGATAGAATTGCCAAATCTACTTTTCTGTGCTACGGAATGATTCGAATGAGCGACACGCATTCCAGCCAATTGACGCGCTACGCAGTCTCGCCATGGTCTACCTCCGAATAATATGGAATAATAATAGTGATTTCATTGTTTCCTATATTTCTCTGTCAAATTCCAGGACTCGGAACTTACGGAACTGAGACATACGATCGAATTACTGCGGAAACAGAGTATTGAAGCTGGGCTCACAGTAGCCAACTTAACTTCAGGTAAAGAATGAACAATTTTTTCTGTACTTTCTTGGTAGAAGAAGAGGATAATCATTTTCTCGTTATCATGTCCTCTGATTGTTGTCATTATTGTGGGCTGAGGGGATGGGTTCGTGTACGTATTTCAATGAACATTAGTCTTTCTGGATTGGGACAATGGAGGAGCCTCTCTTGTGCTTATTGGCCTGTTAATTAGCATACAATGCCCAGTTGGCTTGGTCCGTGTCCGTGTCATTTCCTTCTCTTTATTACAAATTCGTGAGGTTGGACGGGATCATTTGTTGAGATGTCTTATCCCCGCTTACGACTCGGACGTTGGATTAATCTTAATGTCTGAATTTGGGTGGCTTGGGAGCAAGGAAGTCATTTGTTGGCCTAACTCCATTCCATTACTCAGAAAGGCTCTTCAATTATTACTGTAGGAATTTCCCGAGATGGAAGTCCCATTGCCCGCCAGCTCTCGGCCGATTCTGTGTCGAGCATCAACTCCATTTCCTCGGCCTGCAGCGGCACTTCACACTCCCATACTTCTAGTCCGTCTGGCCAAGTTCAAATGACTCCGCTGGGCACGCCGACCCATCACGGAACACTCATCACAGCTCCAGACAGTCCCAACTCCAGGAAGAAGCATTCGAAGAACAAAGGATGGGTCAGTTCAGTTCTTAGTCTCTGGCTGGCCTTTCTGAAAATCTATTTGAAAACCTCGCATAGCGTCTAGCATACACATTTCGACCCTATCACTATTATGGTCAGGAATCCCAAAGGACAGTTTCAATTTTGGATGGGAATACTACTGTTGCCAGCTTTTCTTATCAATGTTAATGCTTTAATTCGTTTATTGCATGTTTCACTGTAGTAAAGTTTTACTAAAGGAAGTAAGCACCGCGAAATTACTTAATGCGTTAAATGCGTACAAAACGGCATACCTACACCTACAGATTAATTAAAAAATTTGCTGGTTGCCACACTAATTCCTTATGAACTGGCCTAATACTGTTGTTCAACTTCTTGTGAGCAATTCTTGGTTTCCACTGGAATTTGCATTTCAAAACTTTCAAACAAAATTTCATTTGTGAATCTTAATGAATCAGTGTTATAAGCACACAGGTGAACAAGATAGAGATTGAACTGGTTTAATGTCATAATGTGATATTCGAAGCAACTTGCAGCGCTTTGAAGCAAGGTTTCCAAAGTATAATAGCAAACAATCGTGGGTACACAAATATTTATTGAGTTTATGCTCAAGTTGTTAATACTGATTTCACAGTTGCGAAGTTCGTTCACCAAAGCATTTTCCCGATCGAAGAGTAAGACTCGGAACGGGTCCATGACGGACATGAACTACGACGACAGTCTTCGTCGTCCCTCGAATCTGAACGGAGACTCTCCTCAGCACCACTACGCCCAGCATGGCTATCAGCAGAGTTTGAAGCAGTACGAGAACTCGGCTCCAGCCTCACCGCTTCTCGCCTCGCCACACGGCGGACATAGCAGTGGTCAGAGTAATGGATGCGGAAGCAGCAGTGGTTCACATTCTCCGCATTCAAATGGAATGGTCAAAGGCAGCAGCTCATCTTCCGCGTAAGCAACTTAATCTGAAGCAGTAGCTCTAAGATTTTCCCCACTCCATGCCACGAAAAACAATCCTACTACTCCATATCACACTAGTATGTCTTTATTTTGTTTTATTGATCTGTTTTACGTTACGTTACGTGTTGTTTGTTACAGACTGGGTGAGGATGGGGACAGTGACAAGCACAAGTCTGTGGATGACCTGAAGAAGCAGCTACGAGAGAAGGAAATGGTTCTGACTGACATTCGACTCGAAGCCTTGACATCAGCTCATCAGTTGGAATCTCTCAAAGAAACAGTGAACAAAATGCGGGTAAGTAGGATATCAAGACTCTTGTATTATTTACCCTGACCTTGGAGCATTATAAATTGTAATTGAGTAATTCCAAATCACGATTCTCAAATGCTCTTGAGCATCGTCTATTGTGTTGTTTTATTTCTGTGTATTCGCCTAAGATGAAAATTGTATTTTGCCTTTAAAAACGACGTATTTCAAATTGTAGGTTTCTTTGACTGATGCATTCGTGCTTAAATGGAAATAATTTGTTATACTCAATTCCAATTGAATTCACTGTGTCGTGTCCCATCCATGATGATTCAGTATTTTAGAAACATGCAAAGTTAAAACTGTTTATAATCCAGCATCCAGCACAATGGAAACCTGAGAGTCACGGTGATAGAATATGCGGTGCAATACTATTGTTCTTTCTGGTTACACAAAGAGATCGAGTGAATTTTCCTTTTGTTTTACCCGTTAAGAAGCTATATGAGTAGTATACGGTTTAGCATTATGTCTCTCGCTAAGCAAAAGCGTGCAAAACATTAAGATCTAATTTAGCTCCATTTGTAATGAACAGAATGAAATGCTGAGTTTGAAACAAGACAATGAGCGACTCCAACGTATGGTCACCTACAAGTCCCTCAATTCCTCACAGACGTCGTTACAGACGAGTGCACTTGAGAGTCTCGACCGACGGCTGAGTGCCTCTGAAGTCCCACCGCCTACAAGCATTGGTATTGGTAACTACTTGCTATGACGATGCTCCTCAAACATTTAGATATCGAATTAGCTGTTTTACATTATTCTGCATTCGTTCTATTAGACATTTTGCTCTCGGATCCTTCTGAGAAAGAAGGAAAGCGGATCATAGTCACCGTTTTCTTGGGCTGCCACGGATCCCATGATCGCTACGTTAATCCTGGGGAAGGCTTTTTGCCTTCCGAGTGTGCTGTTGGAACGGTGGCTGTGAGCAGCCGAACCAAATGGGATCTGCTCGATTCAGTGGTTCGAAGGACCTTCAAAGTGAGTTTTTAGAAAATTCATAATATTCATTTGGAATTATAGTTTCAGCGAATCCAGTTTGCTAACCTTCTCCGCTGTTGCTTATGCAGGACTATGTGATGCGTGTGGATCCGGTGTCCAACTTGGGCCTGAGTGCTGACTCAATTGTAAGCTACAATGTTGGAGAAGTGGTGCGATCAAAAGAGACTCAGCTTCCAGAACTCCTTCCCTGCGGCTACTTGGTCGGGGACGTGAACAAGATCCGGATTTGTCTCAAAGGTGCTCTTCATAATGGATCTGTGGATGCTCTCGCCTTTGAGACGCTCATTCCAAAATCTATTCTTCAGCGGTACGCCATTATTTCCCAATCAGAAGTGTAGAATTGAATTCCCTTGTTTGACCGATTCCTTTCTACTACAGATATGTATCCCTGCTATCGGAATATGGTCGTCTCATTCTCTGTGGTCCAAGCGGAACGGGAAAGTCGTATCTTGCCAGGAAACTGGGTGAATTCGTTGTAGCTCGATCCGGTAAAGAGCCCTGTCCAGAAGCCATTGCCACTTTTAGTGCAGATCACAAGAACAGCAAGGAACTTCGCCAGTACTTGTCGAATCTGGCGGAACAGAGCGAGAGTGGAAGCGCGGATCTGCCAGCTGTGATAATTCTGGACAACCTTCACCAAGTCTCCTCCTTCGGGGAGGTTTTCAATGGATTCCTTCACTCCAAACAGAGTTCCAGTAAACCGCTCATCATTGGCACTATGAGTCAGTCAACGGCCAATCTCCAACTGCATCACAGTTTCAGGTAATACAGGACACGCTTTATAATCAATATTCAAGCGGTCATTTATCAGAAACCCGTTCATTGCCTGCGGTGTTGAGTTTACGGATTTTCTGTTGAATACGGAGTAGTGACATTGTTTGCCCAAAAATGGTCCATGGAAATCTTAGCTGTGACTTGCATCATTAAATATGATATTTGTACCAGTTGATACACTATGCTATGCTGATTAGTTAAGACAAAAAAGGGACAATTGAAACAGCTCCAATAGGCACGCACACTGGTTAAATTATTGGTTAATAATTTCTATTAGATGGGTTCTATTTGGAAACAACACGGAGCCAACGAAGGGCCTTCTGAGTCGCTACCTCCAGCGACGCCTGGTTGAGGCGGACATTCAGAGCGGTTCTCGAAATGTGGAATTGGCCCGAATCATGGAATGGATTCCTGAAGCCTGGCATCACATCAACAAGTTTCTAGAGAAGCACAACTCGTCAGACGTGACGATTGGTCCGAGGCTCTTCCTCTCTTGCCCTACAGACGTTGCCAATTCTCAAGTTTGGTTTACAGATCT
>JAQFXY010000326.1:0-35187 GCA_034693865.1 Ceratophysella sigillata
GCCCATTTGACGGTGCCCAAATAGCCCGTGCCCAACTGACGGTGCCCATTTGACGGTGCCCATTTGACGCCCAATCCTTATTAGAAGGCCGCTTGGTTCTGGACTGACACCCGGAAATCCCATTTTTCCTATACTCCGCACGTCTTAGGTTGAGCATGAAAAATCTACATACACCTGAGTGATTGCTAAGCATATTAGGGTAGTTGTACATTGTAGAGGAATCTAAGGATACATGTATGGAAATTGCTACCCCGAAAATGAAAGGAGTGAGAGAAAAAGGAGTATAAAATACCCAGAATGTTCAAATACAAATAATGAAATTCAAGTTGAGACTCAGTGTCGTAGCCGGAAGATCAGGTTTGAGGGCTTTTGCCGAGTTGGAGGTGCTAGTAAATGTCACTTGGAGTTTTCAAACAAATAGTAGGTACTATGTAGTACGTCAAGTGTGCCTTTCCCCAACCCTCCCAGTCAACTGCTTTCTCTGAACTATATCCCTCATTACAAGACGGCATAAGCCAATGCGTTCCTTTATTCGACTGGAAGGATTTCATGGAAAGAGCGTGTTTGTCTCTGTGTGCCAGTCAGCGTTGTTGTGGCATGGCTTTGAGTCAGCTGCCGTTTGGGTCTTGGGCTGCCGTAGACTGGCTTTTTCAACAATTGGCTTGGCTCGGCTGGAGATAGTGGGATGAAGATGAAGGGAAAATAGTTTAACTTTCTCTTTCCCCCTTTCGTCCTTCTTCCAATCCTTAGTAGAAATGGATCATAGAAGAGAGGAAAGCAACAAAGTTTTTGGTTCCTAATTACTGGAAAAAGTGAGTGATAAAGTTAACCTGGTACGCGCACAGCTCATGGTAGGCTATGAAGCTGGAATAAGTGCTCAGGTTCAGTAGTCCCGACAGTAGCCGTATGTCGACTGGCCGCGTATTACAAATCGGAATCAGAACTAAAGATGCTACAAATAGTAGGAACCAATTGTAATTGATTGTAATTGTAATTGCAATTGATTGTAATTGATTCATTAATTTCCCTTTCATTGCTAAAAGCAGTGTCCATCTTTCTAAATACAATCGCGTATAATTACTTTGTCAATAAGGCGTCTGTATTTATGTGAAGTGTTTCACAGTCTTCAATTTAATATATCTGTTATTTAAACTATTCGTATGTTATAATTTAGGTGAGACTTATGCCTGATCTGGCCTGGCTTGATAGGACCAGTAAAGTGTATTGATGCCTGCGACTGTAGACCCCAGTCTGGACAGTGGAACCAATAAGAGATCTAAGGAATATGTACAAATGTACATTGTACAGCCAGCATTGAGCAGGAAGTGGATTTAACAATGCCTATAGTCGAGTTTAAGGAGCCTCCACACAATGCAGTTTTGGACATGAACAAGCCTGACTAGACCAATACAATACATCCTACGTCGGATCAGTGCATGCATTCTAGCCCTATGGCTTGGCTTGGGCTCTCAACTACAAAAACGGAATATTAGGAATTCAATCAAGCTGAAAGGTTGGAGTTTTGAATTGAATTTAACGCAATGCAATATTTGTAATGATAGAATTGAGAGAACTAGAGATCGGGCAGGAGTCTCTGCACATCCAAGTCAAGCTTGAAGTGAAAAGAATAAAAAGCGTTCCAGTCAATGTACTAAACATTCATACTTCATTCATTCTTGCTTGTAGACTTGGGAATATTCTATTCTGACTTTCCTCACCAGCACAGACACGGAAGAACCAGCAGCACGCACAAAATCATAATAATAAATATAATATGATAAAAGTGCTCCAAGTCTGGATTTGAAACCAGCAGAACATACAGCGTTGGTCTCTGGAACTCAGCCAGGTCTCTGGTCAGCCAGGACCATTACGGTGAAGACCACTGAGCCACACTTGCAATTTTTACATTCCCATATTCACAATGGACAGGGTTCTAGAGGAATCAGTGAGAAATGGCTCAAGAGTTCACCACGCGTAGTGTGAGTGAATGTCCAACTCGCAGTGTGCAGTTGTGTACAGATAACCTGACAACAATTTCCTCCTTCCATGCTTGGTCATATATAATGAAAATTGATGGATGGATGAAAGTTTGGGTACATGCTGCATGGCATGACGTTTCTTCTCTCATAAATTTTATATTCAATTCTCCGTTCAGAAAAAGTCAAATTTTGCCCTGGTTCTTCGGTTTTGCTATACAAATCTGGAGACCCGGGGACGGAGGTCTCCTATCCGTCAAGAGAGTTGAGTCGGGAATCTGAATTCTGGGACAATTGACCTGCCATCAACAGCCAAGCCTAACTTTACTAAAGTAGCTTTAAATGAAATCGTAGTAGCTGTGGGTTCTATTATTGTAAAAACGTAGCCCAATATTTTACATTGATGCTCACAAACTGCAAAAACAGTTCTGATCCAATGATATGGAGTTTTTTGCGTTGTTAGAATACTGGAACGTTTGCTGTGGGCATCACTCTTGCACAATGCTTTTGCTTCGGTGTTTAAACTACGTGGCTTATAGTAGAATCCCAGCCCTGTTGTCGTGATACGACATAGAATCTGGATGTTGAGCTGGGAAATAATATTAATGAATGATAATGTGTTATTAAAAAGTGGAAAGTACCTTGCCATTTCATGACATTTGCAGAGTACAGGGCCTGTCTTGAGTAGAAATATCCCATTTCTTATTTCTTCCCCTCTCACATCTGCCTCTTCCTTCCAATCCACTTTTGTCACGAGATATGCAAATGTAAACATTCCTTTAGTGGAATATAAAAAATGAAGAAGACTAGCAGAACGTGTACAGGACTATTTCTCTACATATAAATATGTGTAACAATGAGATGGAACTATGTGTCATGTCATCACATCCATTTTACCCATTTCTTCAGCCAGCAGTCTAGCAGGCTCATTTTTTCTCTGCCAAGCTCCAAAACTTACTTTCACATGCCCTTGTGTATTCTGAACTAAAACTTTTACTCCAACTAAAGAGTTTGAGATGAGAAGGTTGGAGCAATTAAGGACGAGATACCCGCTACCTTACCCCTTTATTTCAACAATTTATTTAATCTTGTAAAGTATAATGCAAAAATCAAAGCCTAAAAATTGAATTTATTAAGCTTAGTTTGGTGTAGAATTGTAAGAAAGGTGTATTAAATGTCAGTACCTATTACTGAAACCCCGACGCACCACTTGATAGAGCGCTAAATTCAGTTGTGATTCTGTTCACAAGTATTTTGGCATAAATGAACATGAAATGTTATTCTGAGTAAGAAGTGTATGTACCAGGATGTTCATAAGCAAAAATTAAATCAATCAGTACAATCCAGCCGTACCCCTAACCCATAACCTACATATCGTACCAATACTTTCCTTGATTTGGAAACAAATACAAGAATATAAGCCGCGAGACAGATTGTTCATATTGAGCCAAATTGGAAATCTATTTACATTTCGCTCAGATACAATGTGGATGAGATGGGCCGAATTGAATTTCCCAAAAAGTAGTCCACACGTCTCCACGTCCCTCCAACCAATCCTACAATCCTATTCTGCAGATTCGGAATTGATGATCATATTATGTATATTGCATTAGAGGCACTCCCAGTCTCCAGCCTACCGCTCCGCCCGTCGACACAGATCAATGGAGCCTCACTTTAGTGGAAAAACCCCGACTGCGGAGCGGCAAGGGATTCTGATCGGATCGGAGCGAGAAGGATGCACTTTCTCTGGAGAGAGGAAATTACGGAAGTGCACTGGAATGCAAGGGATGATGGAAGGGGCTTCGGGATCTCCAGATCGATTACGGAGGGTGAGACGCACATTCCAGCTCAGACAGAGCTCCTCACACCGAGTGGACCACGAGTCTCTACTCTGGGACAAATGTCCAACCGCACATGCCACTTCATGTCAAGCTAACTGCTCCTTGCTGTCGCCTAGTGTACACATGCCAAGGCTGGTTCCGTGTTTCCACTCTAAGGCTAGCGGTTAGCTGGCCGGATAAGAGAAGCTCTGTATATTCCCCAACTCCCGTCCAAGAAAGTGGATAGAGATTCCAAATGATTCCACCTTTCTTGGGCAGGATCGATGAGGGTCCACGGACCATTGGACATGACGTGAGAGAAATGAGTCCACTCTCCGTCTCGGACACTCCAGCTCAACTGCAGCCAAATAATATCCGACGTACTGAATACAGAGCTGCACAAAAGCCAGTTTGGGCAGCCTTTTGCATTAGGGAAAATAATGACAATGACAAACGGGACTTTCCATTTCCAATTTTGCTTTAGGTTGCCCAGTGTAGGGCATTGAGTTGGTTTGAGATACAAGAAGTGAGATGGGAGCTGAATGGGAGCAGCTCTGTACATGGGCTTGGGCAGACTCGATACAGAGAATGGAGTGGAAGCATAAGATGACGTATTCCGAATTCCGAGTTTGGGCTCAACTCAATTAAATCCAATCACCTTTCGGTTCGAGTAAATAGAATGAAGCGGGTTGGAGGCCAGGTTTCTGCGTTTACACGGAGTTTAAGTGAAGAATAAAACTTTCTCTTTGAAGGCATCAACAGGTCGGCCCATTTTTCCCTTTTGTCTGCGTCTCGGGCAGAAGGAAAAATCGAGGAGTGGAGAGAAATAGCAATAGGCTGTAACAGTAATTGTTATTCTTATCTCGTCAGGCGCTATGAGCTTCTCTCTGACTCGAGTCAGGCCTGGCAATTGCTCAGAAGCATGCTACCTACCAGCAGAAGAATTCTACGCCAATCGGGCACCACACTCACTCTTTCTCACATTTAGCCATACATAGCACCGCTTAATGATTATACTTACTCTACAGAGATACTCAGAGCGGATTGGTCAATCAAAATTTTTCGAAATAGCTGTGCAATGGAAAACCTGAAAAACTGAGGGCTTCACTCTAGATTTAATCGCTCAACGATAATATGTGAACAACTCGATTATTCACACTATTTCTACTAATTTTGGCTACTCCAGTTCATGGACGAATATCTGTGTATTGAGCTCTAGCCTGGGTTCATGACCTTTTTATACGTACCTACGAACGTGCATGTAATACTCATTGGTGGTAGAATTAGAGGCTTGGCTGAGACAAGGAAGAAAGTTGACAATTCCTGAGTCGTGTCGTCTACCTGAGAACGAGAAAAGTCCGAGTGGCACGAACGAGCGCCTAGGCACAAGAAACTACTTCAAATACCCTTTCCAACTAAACTTTTGACACTTTTAGTGAAAGTTAAATCGAGATCTATATGACAATTTGAGGGCTTGGCCGGGACAGGTAAGGAAGAAAAACTCGGGGACATGCACAATGTATATACACAGGAGAAAGCATTTACGCCCGTTCCAGGTATACTCTGTGTCTACTATGTAGTATGTGCTACTATGTATGTGTCTAATGCCCGTCATACCTAATACCTAACTGTTCCTACATAGTTTCCAGTTTGGACGAATAAATAATAGGTCCTGGGAACTCAAACTTTCTTTTTTATAAGAGAAGAAAAAACGGTTCTAGCCCGGAGGGGCCTATGCGATTCCCATGTCCGTCCGTCGACAATAAACTTAAATCCTTCAAAGTTGTAATTTATCAAATTAGCCAACATACATCTATGAAACTGAGACCAATTCCTGAGAAGGCTGCTATGCTGGGATCTAGAGGAGGAGTAACTGATAAACTTCAAAACTGTTCTGGCTACATGCGAGTAGATGAGCTGCTGGAGAGGTCATTGGACGTTGTGAACTGCCGCAGACAGGATTTTTTTTTATATATTTCGAGCCTATCCAGTTTCTATGCAGAAGAATTGCTGCTTGCCGACCACACAATCCCATTTAATTTATGTATGAGCCCTGTCTCTCTCCCAAAGTCCCTTTTCCTTCTCTTAAACTTGTCCTCGACTCCCTTTCTGTTTGTTTGGCTCCGACAACTCATTCTCGGTCCGTGGTCCACGTGGGAAATATGCGTTTATTGGTTTCTTTCCTTATCTCCGCCTGCTCCAGACTTACTTCAATTGTCAGCCCAATTTTTGAGCCTCCGACGGAGAAGAGAGGAAGAATAAAACTTTCCATTCAGCTCTCCCAGTCTTCCTGAGTTAGAGCGCTCCAGGTCATTGCGTGCCATGCCTTTCCATTAGATTGAGATAAGATAAAGCCTCTCGATAAAAACGTCGCTTCAGTTCAGCTCATGTCAGGCGGGGTACGGAACTCGGGGCCTTCGTGAGGCAGGAGTGCAGTGGCGGGCCAATGCCAAAAAACGGGGCCGATTCCCAACTTGGAGCAGTCAAAGTAGGCCAATGCCTGTCATAAATTGAACGCTCCACAACCCCGCCTCCATTCAAAATCCTCACTATCGCTAATCATGTTTTATCTCAAGCGGCATGTCAAGTGTCAGAAAAGCGTGTTTTGAAACCGTCCTCCACTCTGGAACTCGTGATTATTCGGTGGGCGACATGAACCTAATTCTCTTACACTATTGCTACAAAGATCGTTTATAGTTATCGATCGTAGTTGTATTTCCAACGGTGCTGGTGCAATTCAAGTCACGTGTATTTCTATTCTGTGTTTAGTAAATATGAACTCAATACATGGGATTTATTTAAACTGAATTATTTACTTATAAATACATACACTGTACGTAACATAGACATTTATTCTGCGGATACACCACTGAATTTTTGATGATGTGAAATCTATGTCAATTCCGATTTGGAGACATTTCAAATCTGAACACCTTCAATGGAAAGGCCTACTTGGACTGATTCTTTGTAAAGCAGTAATTAAAGTCCATTGTTTGAATAGCTGATGGAAAGATGGAATCCGGCTTCCAGATACTCATCGCCCCTGACTGCTGCTCCAACGACAATGCTCACTGTCTCCAAGTTTACATGAGTTGTTTGGTTGGGGTTCAAACACGTTCATTATAAATGATTCCTTCACATGGAGCCTTTTCCTTCCTTTGGCTTGAGCGCACTGGGCCGAGAAGAAACGAGAAAACTGAAAGTCGCAAGTGAGTTAAGCAGTGGAACAAGAAACAAAGATGTAATTACGCACGAGAAGGGAGAAGAGACTGGAAGAGGCTTTCATTCAACTTTCAGTTAAACTCGAATTGAAACAAAAGAAGGAATGAAGCTCCTGCGTGCCTCGAGATAAAATAAATAACTCCGAATCTATCATTCATATGCATTTAGAGTAGGCATTCCCAGAAGCCCAAATAGACACAATCTATTTTAATTGACTCAGTCCGTACAACTTGAGCCCATAAAAAAGGAGTTTACATGCTTTGTTGACCAGCCTAGTCCTCCTTTCCAGCCCAAAATTCCCAATCTTTATTTATGAATCTCTCTAATTAAGAGATCTTTATCAGTTTGAATTTGGGTCTGAGCTGGAGCTTACACAGTGCATACTTAAAATCTAATTATACTAAACTATTTTCTTAATCCTGGGAGCAAGTTCCGAGGTGCTCACCCTGAGCTTTGCCATAACCATTAGCATAATGTCATTCATTATCCACTTGAGCTTGGTTGGCCAACTTGCTAGGAGCAGCTCAGGGTTAGGTCTCATTAATCAGACACGGAGTGATTCCAGTAAGGGGCATGTTTATAACCTTAATTAATGCTGGAATTCCTGTAAAAGTAAACTTTTTGTGCGTCCTGATCCTATCCTCTCTTGTCAACATTCCGTCTTGGGATATTTATATTTGAGACAAGATGTGATCCGCAGAGAAGCAGTTGATAAGTGGCTACGTGGAGGGACATGAGGGACAGAAACACAAGGATCTCCTTCTCTCTCCGCATGGGGTCAAAGTGGACATTCCCTTTTTCCCCCGTGAGCTGCAGATGAAAGGAAAACAAATGCATTTCTCTTTAACCTGTTATTAACTATGTTTAACGGAATGAGAAATCTGTAAGCCGCCGCTGTATTTATTGCACTTGCTCACAATTCAGAACCGTGTAGGCATGAGGCTGAGGAGGCTCCGTGTCCAACCACGATGTAATGTACGCACTCCACGGTGTGCCGTGTGTTCTGCTGTAGCGCTATGATGCCAGTGCACACGTAGGGTCTTAATCCTTTCGGAATTCCCGGAATGCTCGTTCTGTACTTACTAATGAATAATATTGTCAGGCATTCCTGGGCTGTGTCGCCAATGTTTTTGAGAGTTTTTGAGACATGCTTAATAAGATTAGGGATGTTCCTCTTGTCCCCTGTCCACCTTGTTGAGTTTGAACTTTCAGCCCATATCGCTTGGCTCCATATCCGTTAATCTATCATTTACAAGATGAAGAGAAAGAAGCCGACGACGACGACTGTCGACAGAGTTATGGTTCATGGGCAGGATGGGCGACAGTGTGGGCCTGCCCTCACTCGCCTAATCTTAACAACGCACTTTTCTCAGATTATGCTCAGTTGACGTGTCGCCAGTTGCCTGGATTCTCATTCTGCCTTATTATGCGCAACAGCCTTTTAAGTTTAACACTTGCATTCTAAAGGTCATACCACAGATTCAATTATGGTGTATTCCATCAATCAGATATGAAGCCTTCTAAGCAATTTTATATACAGTTCGGGTTTGTTTGGTGCTAATTCGAGGTAAATTGCATAAAGCCATTAGTCCTTTCGTGATAAGGATCTGACAGGCGTTTTAATGTATTTTATTAAGCCCTGTTTCGATTCCTGAAAGAATAACTTAGGATGGATTATCCAAACAAGGAGACAAATTAAGCTAATCATTGGGTTGGACAACTCATGGTGAGCAATCCTGTATTTAGATTTTCGTATTCTTGGAGCCAAGTTTAATTCTTTCTGGCATAGCGGCTATTTTGTATAAATTCAATGAAATTAAGCCGCTGATCTACATGTAGGAGCCTTAATTAGTGGCATATAGAGAGACTATATTATACGGAGCGTTTGAGCTGTTTGCCATTAGAGTGGGAGACTTGAATAGGAACTATGGAGAGCTCAAACGTTGGATAGAACAAAAGGGCTGTGTGGCGGGAGAGAGACGGGGCTGCTGGAAGGGCATGAAGAGAGATATTGTGGTTGTATGTAGAAAACGTGTATGTCTCATCCCACGTTCTTCCATCGCCATACCTTTTGTTATCAATTCCCCAATGCCATCACACGAAGAACAATACTTTTCCCTGCCTCGCTCCGCATCTCACACGCTTATTATTTCCTTCCTCTATCTAATCTCTCCTTCCAACCACTAACGTCTCTTTCGGGAATTTATATTTCCACCAAGAAGAAGCCTCAAGTCCCGAGTTACGATTACTGGCTCGGGCTTATTATTTCATTCTTTTCTAGATTAGTGGATTCCATTAGACGGAGATGGGGCTCCAATGGGGCTCCAATGGATTCCCAAAATCCAGTCACACCTCAATTCCCCATCCTCAATTTCAGCTGGCTCAGGCTACGGCTACATCCACCTTCCCACACAAAATCCCAAGAGAAAATGAGAAACTACGGTAGTAGCAGTTGGAATATTGCATTTTAAAATCATTTACTTTCTACTTCCAATGCAAAAATATGAATTAGTTGTAGGCTGGGAAAATGTGGCTGTTGCAGTTACGCATTGAATTGTAGCCCAAGGCATATGGAATGCATAGTGTTGCAAATGAAGATGGCGGATTTTGGTGGGTCTGATGGAAAGGTTTATATTTGTCAGGGCGGAATTGACGTAGACCCGAAAGTGGGACCACAGCAGCCAGGTTTTTCCGATCAGATCCTATTAGTTTTCCCCGCCTGTTCCTTTCACCCAACTACGTTTTTATTATCTTTGAAAGGGAGTAGTGCTTATTTATTGTTACCTGGGATCCCGCTAATTGTTTTCAGGTGTCAGAACCAAATGAGAGAATTGGGCTATTTCTGCCTTATCTCCCTCCCTTCTATTAAACTTCCTAATTTATTCTCTCCATTATCACCTGAGTCTCCCTTTGTCAGCCTGCCAAGACCAAAGTTTTTAGGATGATTCTATCAATTTCAGTTCTACTAATTGGTGCATCTTACTAGAGTTGCTAGCAATGAGCTCATAGCGCATTGTTTGGCTTTTCTGTACAGTAATTTTCTTGCAAGACTTTAGCCAGGAAATTCGAAATACCCCAAATTCATTCAGTTTGCTAAAAACAGAAGCAAGAATCATAATAAGTAATAGCTTGGATTAGATTCACCCATAGCGAAAAGGCCCTAGAATGCTGCAAAAAACATTTTAAACGTGGTACAAAGACTAGGGTTGCATATTCAAGACTCCATCTATGTATTTAGCCACTCAAGATCGTAAATTCAGTAGATTATAAGCGCTTCATTGTATTGGCAAACCACAAAGACGTTATTTAGCCAACGATCAAGGGTTAAGGAAGTTCATTCTTCCACAAAGCCACAAGTTGGACCATTTTTTATGCAAACTCTACCAAACCCAAACCGAACATATGGCATGTGGTAAACATTAGGATGGCATGTTCGGCTACAGATTTCCACATGGCGACGTTCTATGTAGTGGGGAAAAAAGGAGTGTTAAGCGAGAGGCATTAGGTCAATCTGTCATAAATAAAGTTGTCAAATGGTACAAGGACCATAAATGCCCTAATAGTTCCCAAGTTGCCTCCAAGGATTTTAGCTCATATTTCGTAATTGTTTCACTTTGTCTCTTAATTTGCAAAGTGGCTAAGTTGAGTTTATGAACATAAATTGGGGAAGTAATTTCCATAAGTCTAGCAGCAGCGGAGTTCAGAGCGTCTATGCGGCCAAAGGGAAGAATCTCAACTTTGTTTCACAGTACGGAGAGGCTATAGCTACATAGAGGGGAAAAGCTAAAAGTTTCTCAAATCCTTTGTACCTAAGTGTATTTTATTAAGGAAAAAGAATATAAAGATTTATGTGACCGTTAATTCCTTCTAAATGTATAATCCCCTCGTGTATTCCTCTTGAGAGAAGATGGCTAAAATAAATGATCGGGACTTGGGGTGAACTCGCTCCGTTATTTATTAGAAAACTAAGAATTGAAGAAGCCTCCACCAAAATGTAGAAAAGAACGATTGCTTTCCTTCAACTAAGCCCACACTTCTCGGCTTCCCCAGATTTCTTTCCTACTTCTCCAATGGACACCTACGATCTATGGTGTGTTGTCTATTTTGATTTCACTAAAAGCTCTAAGTACCTATGTGGAGTTCTCCGAGCAGACAGTGCGTTCTTCTGCCTGCGTAGAACACAAAAAACATTAGGATCCTCACTCAACGATTCTTACCTTATTCTACTACTAACATTCAAAGTCACACCAATTCATTTTACTGATTGTCTAAAGTGTGCTACAAGTGCCTCTCAACGGATCCATTCTAAAATTCCAGCCTATTTCTGGCTCCATGCGTGACTAAAAGTGAAAATACATTTACATAATTACAAGGCGGAATGTGGAAGAATAAGAAGAATTTAGGGCTATTTAAAGCTAAATTAGCCATATAGAGAAATTGTACCGATCTGTTATATTTTCACAAGTTTTTATGTGTCCATGTTCAGAAGATGTTCCTGCGAATTAAAATCGTATGTATCATCCGAATAGTAATTAATTATTAAGTTAAATATTAAGTACACGAAGGTGGGAAAGATTGCTGATATTCTTCCATGCAAGTTTCAAAGCCTAACCGTATTATGCTAACCAAGGAGAGGGATACATATAACACTAATACAAAAATCGTTAAGTTAAAATGCTAATTAATACACAAGTTGAGCACTGTATTATTGATTAATTGCTTCTTATAGTTTATAAACGGAGGTTTGCTTTGGCCACTGGCCACCCTGAGCCATAGCTGCTGCCACTGCTGCTGTGTAAAAAATCCGACACCATGGCTTGGCTTTGGCTTTGACTAGAAAGCTTAAAAAAAAATCGAAATATGATAATGAAAGGCCGAAAAGCCATTAGAAGAGCGAAATGGTTTACAGTTCTTTTCTGGTTTCGGAATAGAAGTATCTGATGTTGTGTATGCTCTGGACGTGTGTACAAGTCCAAACCATTTCCGTTCTCACTTGATAAAGCCCTGGCTGCCTCTGAGAGGAAGTGTTGAGAGAAAAGCTGAAATTCAAACAGAAACAAGAGGTCCATAAGCTCCCAGGGCTTTTCTCCAGTCCGCCGCTTCGTGTTCCGCCTTGAAAAGTAGCCTCTGTGTGTCTAGACCCACTTCACAAGACTTTGGAACCACCGATGGACAGCTCCGCAGAAGCAGAACCAAAGTCAGGACAGATCTGATGTATTGCCGTGTGGCGGCCAGGCCAGGGAATCATAAATCCATATTGGTCATAAATACTTTTCCCGTTATCGTCTCGTCTATTCCATTGCATTCCCAGATCGGGGAGTAGCAAAGGGCATACATACACGATGTACGAAGCTACTAGCACTATACCTTAGTGTATCCGCCCTTGACGCGACTCCCTCTGAAATGAATGAATCCAGATATGGTGGAGCGTAATGTCAATGTATTTTCGACTTGCTGTGAGACGTTCTGTACTACAGTGAAAGGCAGGGCATGGAGTAAAATGACACTCTGAGTCGAGGACACAGGGTTGCAATTGCAAATGGGTTGAGAGCGGTGAAAGGCAGGGAAAGAGCGCCTAGCATCAACATGTACTTAGAGAGTTCCCCAGAGCCCTTGTCTCCTCTGGCCAGCCCAAAACCCAGATTTTCTCAACTTCTTTCCCACATCACCTTTGAGCGCTAGACAGAGCCAATGACGGAATGGGAGGCAGCGTGGAGAAAGAATGGGTTTGGTGGTGGGAGAGGAGTGGGGGAAACATACACTCTGAATACCAAATTGGCATTGAGAGTTCCAACGAAGACTTGGACATGGAAAGGGTTTTCCAAGCAGCCTCTCGTCTACTTCACTCCATTAGCATTTTTGGGATTTGGTGCCTTGGCATGGGATTTTAAAAATAATCAAACCTCTCCATGGTTACGCATTGTTAGAGTAGAGGGCATCCAGTCCAAGGCCCTCTCTCCTTAATTGCCGTCAATTCAGGAGAGGCATTATGCACAGGGGATTTTTCGGTTAATGTATTCCAACATTAAGTTTAGTGATATGTCACTTTAGGTGGAGCTAACTTTAATTATAGGAACAACTGGAATACTTGTCTCAGATCCGGTCTTAGCCCATGTCAACGTCATTTTAGGCTTTCCAAGAAGCCCGATATCTCCGGGGTGAGAGGTCGGATTCGGTTAGATTTGGCATAAGTAATCGGATATCAAGAGCCGAGATAGCGTAGAGAAATACATAGAATGACTAAGCCATGTTATAAGCGGATAGATACCAAACAGGACACAAACCCTGGAAATGAGTCAGCCTACAAGAGGCGAGAGTGAACTGTTGTTGTGCATAGAGTGGAGGGAAGTCCATCATACATATTTTCTCCTGAAGTGGACACTTGAAAAATTGGGCTAGTATTCAATTGAGCCTGGTTCATCAAACGGAGAGGAATGAGTCATGGAGGAGATGAAATATTACGAACAGCAGGACTTCATATCTCATCGTCTCAATTTCCTACCGTACAATCCACTACCTCGTCCTGGTTCAGTCCATTTCCTTTGCCCCTTAGACTCTGACTTCAGTTTTTTGCACAGACAAAAATCAGGAATCAATCCATCTGCAAAGTGTGGTGGTTTCAGAGAACCGTTTCGGGTCTGGAAGGATTCAGTTCATAGCGTTTACAGCATTATCTGCTCCATGCTTTTTGATATTATAGAAATAGCGAGTTTTGACACTGTCTACTGGTACACTGTCTCTCTGCACTGCTCTGATCAAACCAAAAGACGAACAAAAAAATGTATAATTGAGTTTCAAGTACCTATAAGTGCTCCGTCCTTTATGTGCCTAGCTCCTTCTAGCAGAGAGTAAAGTGAAAATGGACTAGGCAGAAAGTGAAGGGAAAATGAATTAATTTCTTTAATGTTTATCAATCCATCATGAAGTGAGCTAATGTATTTAGATGGATCTGAGTCAGGAGCAGGTCTCCGTCATAAATCAAGCTAAACTCAATTCAGGATTTTAAATGATGTTTTAATTGGTGCACTGAGGCGGGAGATGGAAATTGAAGACTTTCAAACCCAGGCCACAATATGCGAGCACCTACGTGGTACTTACTCCTATGATTCCCTACAGAGCATCCATGCTGATTATTCAGCTCGCATAATTTTCTGCAAACTCACCTTTTGTCAGAAAAAACCTGACTAGCACATTGGCGTTTCCTGCCTTGAGTTTCCTAGGGCTGAACCACCCAGAAAATACACGGTATCGGTCCAAAATTCAGTTTAAAAAAAATACCTCACAACGCAACAATGAATAGATGCTATACAGCAAATCTGCAAGCAGTACTCTATTTGCAAAATAGGTTCATTAAAATTAGTTTTTAGTTTCTTATTGGTTGTAAATAATAGTTCATAATGCTTGTTCGTAAGGGAAATCGCCTCAAAATGTTTGCAAGCGTTTCAAGACTTATTTAGGTGACAATAATTTCCCTGCAGCGTGTATTCCAGATAATAATTGCATGCAATTTGTCAAATTATCTCCCTTCAGCTAAATTGCTTGGTATGTCAGAGTGTATCGACTGTTTTAGAGACCCTAGCCAACTTCTGGACTGAACTCGCCCCTGGACTCCATATGCCACATTAGGCAAAAATCCGGAGTAAGTACTTCCACTTATTATTTCCGCAAGTAGTGGAGGCTGGAGCGTACACAGAACCGAATTACTTCCGCTAAAGATGATACCTAAGCCCAAACTCAATTACACATTACGCTCCTTCTCGGGAATCCTGGACAAGTGCATGAAGGGAAGCTGAGGAAAAGTGCGGAGTCTCCGTACATTGGCAGGCGTAGTAATTACAATCAGGACTTAATTAGTGAGCTCCTGTACAACATGAGCAGGCTCTTGAATTGGGAGGAAAAAGCTGTTGGGTACTCAGGAGAATTAGACGTATCTTTAGTCGACTCTTTCCTTCCAGCCCAAAATGAATTTCAAGCTCTCTCAAGTGAAGCATACGGGAGAGGAGGGAGTTTGTAAGTAAGTAGACGGACTCAGCAGAAGTGGTCCAAGTGAGCAAAGGGACGGGAGCCACTTGACGCAAGACCTATTATCCACCTAATATGGAGATGGAGAAAGTGATGTGAAAGTATTGTAAATGAAGGGGCGAGACTGGCTGAGCTCAGTCAGGTACTCCATGAATTATTTAGAAATGACAAATACAGCGTCATACGCTCTCTCCTCATCCAATTCAAATGGCTTCAAAAACAAGCACAGATCCTAATAGGCCACTTTTAGTCTCTGCACGCACAGCTTTCCCGATTTCAGAAGATACAACGGATCGAGCGGCTATTTCGACACGAGGTATGCGAATATGCAAGTATTGAACTTGGCTACTAAATACGTTGAATATGAAAGAATGTGTCATTTTAAAAGCTTTTATTTTTCCAGCTTTTAAACTACGTCTATTACAAAGGTCCAGTGCTTTACATAAAAACTGGGGGAAATGTGGATCGTGTTCTGTGTGTCATTAAAAAATCTGGTGGAAGCCGTGAAGCCGAGGGCATGGTGAAAGTATGGTGATGTACTGCTTGATTCCCATTTGATATTCTCGCAGAGCAAGATGTTTTATCTTGTACAGAATATTTTAACGAAGTTTGAGGGGCCGTAAAACTGGAGCCGCCTCACACTCGGCTGCTAGTTGGTGTCTGCTGTCACTCTCTATTATTTTCTTTATTTCCAAAAGAGAAGCAATTAGAACGAGTCAGAAACAGAAAAATAGAAAAACCCAAACTACCCTTGACGTGCCCAACTGTCTGAATAAAGGGAAGATACAAATAACAGGCTGTAACCCTTAAATGCATCCACTAATTCCCACCAAACAGAATACCCAGTAGTGCTAGAGCTATGTAGTAACTGGAAGCTGGCTACGGACGTCCTACTGAGTTTAACGAAATAGACTCCAGACGAGGCACACACCACGCACTCACACTCACGCCTATTCAGGCTCAATTTGAATAACATTTTTAGTCTGATTTCTGTGCCAGTGCTGTGTAGGCAGGGAAGAAGCCAGCGTCATGCTCTGTAGCCAACTGAACGGCATGAGTGAGACTGCTGCTCGTTCCAACAACTGGGATTCGGATTCTAATTCCTTCTTTCTAGGCTTAAAAGTCGGAGAAAGTAGTTACTATGCCACGGTACATTGCCTATAATTTCCAAATTCAGCCAAATGGCGAGACGTATGCAACCAAGCACGTTTCTCCAGAACCTCCCATCTCAATTTCCCTTGGAATCATACGGAAGGTAGTCATGTATGTAAATAATATACATGACATGACGATACCATGTTTTTTGCTGCGAGGAATATGTTACGGGTGAAAGCATTTATGGGTCTATTCCTGTATTATAAACAGAGTACTACATTGGACCAAGTACTCAAGCAGTTGACCGCAAGGAATAGATCCAATGACTCGTCCATTATTCAAATTCGGTGACCAACTCCTTATGAACATATCTGAAAATGTTGGCAATTATTTTCTCCTTCGATTCCTCCACCCAAACTGAGTAATCAAAGTGTCAATTTCTAACTGGGTCGGTCAACCAACTGATTGGTTGAGCCTGTGAGCTGAGGTTAGGTCCACTGCAGAGGAGCGTAAGAGGCAGGGTGCAGAACTGGCGTAATCTTGGTCTAACTGGAGTGTGCTACATAGGCAGGCTGGTTGTGCAGAGTTTTGAGGAGGGATGGTTCGTAATGCGTAGTGCTCGTAAGTACAAGATACTTGACTATGGAAGGCAGGGAGGGAGTGAGCTGGTTGGTTCCATTGTAGTGATTTGCGAGGTTTGCAATTACGCTTGCCTGCACTAAGACAAAAGAGTCCCACTAGAGTCTCTCGCTCTCCATTCAAGTGAATGAAGGAGCAGAGGCTGAGTAGAGCTTTGGAGCGAGCGAGCGAGCGAAGTAGTGGAAGGGATTGGAGAGAAAATAAGGGAAAAATAGAAACTATCAGCCAGTCTCTCTCTCTGCCTCTTACGCACGATGCATAAAATAATATCCTTTCCCCTCTCATCATCAAAAACAGGCCCAAGGCAGCTCACCACCACGCTCAAACCTCTCCTCCACCATTCACAGCTCCAAATACGAAATTCAAACATGAATCCTATGTGAATTTAGGTATTCTGAAACAGTTTTACCTAAATACGTTCATAATTCTTTATCCTTATTTACACCAATACCTGTCAAATTTTTAAGTGAAGAATTCGGAATAGAGCGTCCATCGTTGTTGCTTGATTTTTGTAAATTTTACGTCCTTTAGCTCGTAGAACCATTTATCTGAATTATCTTAACTCAACCTGGCGCACTTTTTGGTATTGGTAATTTCCTAGGGTGTAGTTCTGAAGAAATAGCGGAGATGATCTCTGATGTGCATTCCATGTGCCCCTTCCGGTCTACGAAAGGGAGTCCATAGTTAGGTAATAGGAAGAGGACTTTAGCTGAGTGACGGAAGTAATCCCACTAGAAAGTGTACACGGGGCTGGATGCCTATTTTGAGGAATATCAGAAACCAAACCAGGATCATCACGAGGTAATGCTCTCTTCCCTTCTGTCAAAAAATCGAACACACTTCATTTTCACGCAGCTGCGGGGTAGAACAATTAAACTAAAAACTTCATCAACTTCTCAAGCAAAAGCTGGGATGAAAAGGAATTTCTGACTTTCACATTTTGGCAAACAAAAAACCGTATCCAAGTACTTGCTCTCACTCTCAGCAAAAGGCATTGGAACGAATTAACCTACGAGCTATCAGAATCCTATTTCCACATCCGATCTAACCAGTAAAGTACGTACACGTACTAAGCAAAGTTCGTCTCAGCAACTTGTTCAGCCATTAACTTTGAAAAATCCAATTTTAGGGCTTATTTACATTATCTATCTCAACGAATTTACAACTATTATGTATTCCAAATGATACATTTTTGCCCACCAATATAATACCATTTCGGCTGAATGATCTCAAACCAGAGAGTCTCACCTCGCCTATTCATTTCTGACTCATAATAGTATCTCGACTGTTAAAAACATGTATTTTTATGAACGGAGCTAGTAATTGGCACAATGCGTTTTGTTGTTCATTATTGAATGTGAAGCCTTGAATATAAAAATGTCTAATTGGATGTGGAATGGGATGGAAATGGTGAAAGCAAGTAGCCCTTTTAGGTTGTAGTCATAGGTAGTAAACAAGACATCACACAATAGTCTCCGTATTTCACCGTTCTCATCGACGTATTCATTTCTAGTTTCACACTTGCTTGGATCTTGTCAAAGGAAGAAAATGAAAAAGAGGCTGAGCTGCTTACATGGAGTCATATGTATTTAGTAAGTGGAAAGCATGTCTTTGGTCTACTCTACCCGAAACATGTATGCTCTAGTCTAGTCTAGCATTCGTATTGTTTTCACGGTAGAGCATTCAATGCACATTGTATGTAGACCAGGCCGTACACTAAACTAAGTACCATGGCATGGCATGGCTAGGTACTTCACGTACGGACTTCCCAGGAAAACGATGACTAACTACAATTTTACATTTTTGTAATAATGAGCATTACTTTCCGCTTCGATTCATTTCCCCGTCTCTGTACTTTCTCTCAAAAGCTCTAAACTCTTTCTCTCTCTTCATTAATATCAAAAAGTAAAAGTACGAGGCACTAATTAAGAGTGCTTTCTCATTCCAACTTGTTTTCAAAATAATGGTTCGTTTGCAATGAACAGACTTTTTTGAATTTAAAATTCAAGCATTGCATTATACGCTCTGGACTTGTCTCCATGAGGTATGCCCAATATTAGTACAGATACCTCGCGTCGTTATTAGTCAAGGCTCCTACCTAGTAATTATGCACTGAATGTTTGATGTTCTTCAATACACAATTCCAACTCAAAATTATGCTGGGATCGGCAAATATATGCTCTAGGCACTTATTTTTGTTCTGCTCAGAAATCCTAGAATATAAGCAGCTTATAATAAACTGACTATGGTGTATGCGTGTATATGTATCTGGCTATCCTTTATTTTGTCAGGACTTTTTTCTTCGTCTCCTCATTGATTCTACTGCTGACTTTTTCTGGAACTTTTTGCCAAAGCCCCTAAACAATATCCACAACTTACTATCTTCACATATAACGAGCTTGTCTTTCTACCAAACGTTTTTATTCTATTTCTGATTGGTTGTCATAAATTCCGTACTTACAGGCATAACATAAAATAATGCAATGTATATTTCTGTACAAGTTGCAACCAGTTCAGTTACACAGATCAGTGTGTGGCTCGGATTGGTGGGCACGCTAGTAACCTATGTATATTCATAGACGCACCGTACTTTCACTAATGTGCCATTCGAACTATAGAATAGAATTGGACGACTTTAAAAGTATTTTCAGCAAGAAATGAGGTAAACACGGAAATTAGAGTTAACAAATCCCTTATAATTACCTACTTTAAAATAATTTTGCAAGGCAGAACTGACTGTCACTGCATCTAAATACAATGCAAATTGTGGGGAAATTCAATCATCTGCCAGCGCAGTTCCAGAAGACGCACAGGACAAGTGGCTGGACTCCGGTCCAGAAGACACACGGGATAAGCCACTACTAACACTTTCTAATGGAGTTTTCACTTTTCTGTTTTCTGATCTGAGCACGTGACTCGGCCGCCTGCCTGCCTGCCAATAAACCCCGAGTTAAAACATTCATGGACCTAAATTGTAATTAGAAAAGCGGTTGGTGCTCAGCTAAGAGGACTGTGGCTCTCCAGCCGAACCCATTTCAAGATTTGAAGAACTGACAGTTTTTCCATTTGGCTGTTCCACTCTGATTTCATTCTTCTTCTATTATATTTCCTTTCTTCAATACTTCTTCCTTTGCATTTCCACACGAGACTCGGAGATTGGGAGACAAAAGAAGGAAATTCTCAGCGTCAGCACCAAAAATGAGAACGCAGAGTTTGGCTCCTTCTCCCTTAATTGCTTACACACTTCTCAACTTTTTGAGACTTTTTGTTTTATTCCCTTCCTCTACGCTTCCTTTTTCCCAGTCAGGAGTAGTCAGCAAATGGAGGCATATACGCTCTGGAAGAGCTAATGTTAAACACATGCATTCAGTTCAGACTGGAGCTCAATTCACTTCATAACCTTTACGCCAGTACGCCAGGCGTATCCATTACTTACCAATCTTTTGCGCCTGGCTAACTAAACTACATACAACTAATCTGCTTACATTGAGCTGGACAGGAAGTTATTTACACTGCGGTCATGGAATCCAATTCTCCCACAAACCACAAACAATTGCTTGGAGAACTTTTGTACAGCTACAAGCTACACTACGCTGAGTTTTACATTTACACACATGTTAATTGCATTACTTGAATGTTGATTCTCAATTCTCAGCCAAACTTCGACGCTCTTTCCAATGGTATTTATCCTTCAAAATCCCATGTACTTTACAATATCTATAAACTCCAGCATCGAGTTTGTTATATACATTTTCCCAGCTGTATACACCGTTGATTTTCTACTATAACAAGGAACACTAATTGGCATCCGAAGTTAACACAACGAGTATCCTATTTAGGAGGCTGGTACTCCTTCTGACACTACAAGCAAGCGATAACATGCATTGTGCATGTGAGGCCAGTTGGTCGGTGCTGAAATTGAGTGAATGGGTGTATTGTAGAATGGACATTTTTCTGGGAAGAGCGTAGAGTGAAATAGAAAAGGAATAATAATAGTTAATAATTTGATCTTGTGAGACGAATGTTTGTTGAAGAGAAGCACCTCTGCTCTGCCTCCAAGACTCCTGCTGCCTATCTCCTCTAATCCCGAGTTATCAGCTCAGTCAGAGCATAAGGAAGGATCCATTTTGTTCTAGTTTGAGGCAGGCAGTGGTCTGAAGTTGGGCGTCTGCCTCCAGGAACTCGAGCCATAGCTCAGCTCGTCTCCGTGCCATGATATGAGGAAGTGTGTTGGACTGGGATGGGAGTGGATGTAGACAGATGGTGAGTGGGGAATAGAGCCAGAGACTAATTGATATTGTTAGGAAAGGCGGAGAAGATGATATTCGGCTATTATTTGCCAAACTCCTCCATCCACTCCTTGGCTGAGCCCAAGGAGCCTCCTCGGATCAGGAAATTGGGCCTATATTAATAACAGCCCTGGGACTTGACAAAGACTCACTTCACATCCTATTTACCGAGCTAGCTAATGGGTCAGTGTGAGACAGGACATTTGGAGCCAATGGGAATTGAGCACTCGGCCCACTTCCTAGGCCGTCTCCACCGCGCTCAAGAAAGCCCAAATCCGCAACTTCTCTCAACCCCAACTGTCAAATGTCTAAAAATTAACTTAATATTCAGGTTTCAATTTGGCAAACTTCTGGTTAGGTTATGTTGAAGCTTGGAGCTTGCCAGTCAGCCAAAGCAGTCTTGTGTCGTGTATTGTCTAAATGGCACCATGGCAGATGTGATTATTTTTGTCGCTCCTTGTCCCCACTGCTTATAAGCTAGCCATCTCACTCTGCGAGCAACTCCGAACTTTCCACTAGTGAGATACATGAAATGAAGCCAATTTGGAGAGGCTATCAGATATCTGCCGAAACGCTCCGATTCGGTACCAATAAATTGCCACCATTATTATGACATCATGTATTTGGCCAAGTCCGAGCTAATAGCGAATGAGAAGAATTCTGGTCCGGTTGAGGAAGCTCGATACAAGGAGTGAATTGTAAGCTATTACTCAAGACCGTTTGGATCCATTGTGAGGTTAGTGAAGAACATAGCGGAAGGCATGACTAGGAACCTTTTCTCGGTTCGGATAAGGAAGGACATCATCCGGGAGCATACAGAGCGTTTCCACAGGATGATCCACACTGCTAAGATCCATAAAATTTCACCAGTTCACCCACACCCAACTGAAGCCTGCTGAGTTTAGGCGTTGACTACAAATATCTAGTAGCTTGTCACATTTCGTTAGGTCATGTAACGTACTTTTGAACCACCCTGTGCATTCTAGTAGAGCAGGCAGGGATGAGGCTCTCCGTCTTTTCGTCATGTCAAGCCGATAATAAATTAGTTTTCCGGCATCAGTCAGGAAGACATCCGGTTTTCTTCAAAATGCATTTCGGCTTAAGCCCAAACCCACCAGCCCAATCCTGCTCCATTAACGGAAAACGTCAATGCGGAACTGGGAAATGAATCATCTTCTTCGATAATGCTCAGAAATAAGAAGGCAAGAAGCTCGACAAACAGACGCAACTATTCTCAACAATATGCATTGTATGTATTTTCTTCAATTTACCCAAAAAATGGGTAAACAAAAAGTTCCATTGTTTAAATTCGACTTATTGAGTAAGCCATCTCTGACAGAACTCAATTCACATCAACAATAGTATATTTGGAATAAAAAGATAAATAGAAATATATAAATTTGAATTTTTAATTTACTCTGAAACTGGCTGATTGTTTTGAATGTATTTGTTAGTAAATACATACTTTACTCTCTTGCTCAGATTTAATCTTAAAATTGAGAAGGAACTCCTGACAAAGCCTGCAAACTTTTAGAAAACATCCTAATTGCATTATGTATGTGCCAAATGGTAAAAAGTATATTTTTCTCTAGAATTCACGAAATCATTAAGCACATTGACTTGCAGCCAAACTTGAGCCGATTTCGAGGAAATCTTTCTCAAGTTGCAAACCACTATTTAGCAGGTTCCCAGCCTCTGCCTGTAACTAACTTCACTTCTTCGGTTGAGACACTTTTCCCTCCTTCCAACTTCCAACATGTAAATAAATTGATAATAAAGATTTTTTTCCTCTCATTCCTCTTAACTCCAAAAAGTTGTATCGTTGTAGGAATTCGGATTTTGTTCTTTGGCCCAAATGATGCTCTGCTCTGCCAGGACCATGTGCCACAATTGTCATTACCATTAAAATCCATGTTGTGGAATGGGAAGTGGAAGCCGCGAGTCATTCACTTTTCTCTCCTCTTCCCTTCCAGCCTATAACCAGCTTAATCTGTCTCTCCATCCATGTCTACCAAATCCCAATCTAATATATTCTCAGCTTCTGATTCGTCTTCAACATTTCTCTTCCTGGATCTTTCATTCCAATCTTCATTTAAGAATATCAATTTAATCCATCAATAATTGAATTGATGTCCAATTTTAACTCAATAGCGACAGCGCAGCGACTCGTGTCTTGCTATTCAATGCTGGTCTTAGGAAATTAATAGCAAAACGTACACGTAACCAAGCTAAGTATTTAGTAGGCTGTGCACTGAGGTGTGGGCAGCTAGTAGACCTACTTGTAAACTCTAAACAAGAAAGTAGTTTTGAGAATACAAAGTGAAGAAGACAGAGAACATACCATAGCAGCACCTAGTGCAGGAGCTGCTTCACAGCGAGTTGGCTTAAAATCTATAATTCCAATTCCCGACCAAGCTGTGAACCTATTTGAGAGGCACTCTTGAGTTGCACATAGTTGGAGACCATTTACTCTAATGTAATGAAGTAACTGGGACGAGATGCAGCAGAACCCCCTGCCAAACCATTTTAGTGATGAATTAGTTTTTACTTTTTTCTACCAAATCCATGTAGTCTACTTGCTTGCACTAAGCAGAAGCGTCTCAATGCCCAACCCTGTTCCCATTTGGCAGAAGTGATATTAACATAAACTAACTGGCTGTGCTGGGACGACATGGATTTGAGATATTTGAGCTGCTTTGACTCATCCATTTACTTAGCACATCCCGTTCTCCTCCCCACTCACTTAGCTACCTAAACTTTGACTTTTCGACTTAATGGCAAAAAAACAACTGGATAGTACTCGCCTGTCTCTCCAGCTCAATTTGTAAACATTTTCCCCTGCTTCGCTTCCCGTCTTTCGCTCACTTGAGCGACTTGAGCTGGAATGAAAGGCCTAATTTGGTCTAAAGAGATTACTTATAGCTCCCGTAATAGAGTGTTCTAAATCAAGAACAGAAAGCAGACGGTTGGGAGAGATATAAAATGTGTTCAATCCATTGAGTTCCGTTCCGATACATGGAATTATATGTCACTGTCCTGGCTTCCTATTTATTATACACGCTACATCTCTTCCAATCCATCTCCAGATTGGAAGCCAATTAGACATGATGCAATATGCAAGTTGCATTATGTATATATTAGTTTACATGATCCTACGTCTCGTTTTTATTAATAGAAAAACGGATATTCCGCCTGATTATCGATTTTGTCTTGGTTATCAGTATAGTGGCACCAAAGTGGTGAGCGGTTCTCAAGATTGTCATACTTATAAGTTCTGAACTAACCCAAACTGAACATAATACATTTATCCAGCTTAGACTAGAATCTAGCTTAGTGTTTTTCTAAGATTCCTCGCTTCCCTAGAAGTAATGGAGAAACGTGAGAAGCTTTTAGTGTTTTGGGTGAGCTTTAATTTTAGGATAGAATTTCCAGTTTAGTGGGGCTGAACTGAACGAGAAGCACAAATTGTGATTAACTAGATTGTTTGGCTATGCACAATTAATTGTTTGTAAAAGTGGGTTCATTGTTATGTTGAGAAGAAAGGGGAAGGCTAGCATGTGTGTCGGCTGAGCAACTTTCTCTGATCACATGACTGGTTCCAGAGTGGGAATGACCCAACACGTTTTCCCCATTGATTTGGGACGGACTCCCGGTTTGTGTGGCTGGTGTCAGGTTCAGGTGTGTCGAAGAACATGATGCTACTGCCCATTGCCTTCTCCATGGTCCATGGACGAAAGGTATAAAATATTTGCTAATGGTCCTTGTAGTTGGTGTTGGGATTGGTTGTAGAGCGGGGAAGTGGTTGAGACAGGCCTGGAAGAGCCTCGTGCTGGGAGCTCGAGAAGACTTTGCGTAATAAATGGTGGTGGATTGAAGACAGAAGTAACAAATTCCAAAAATACTTCATACCTTAAGCTCTCCTAAATCCTCTAAGGCTTATTGTGATTGAAAATAATAACTGTCTCCGCTTGAGAGGCTCCATACATAACCATTTAGCGCTCTTGTACAGTCTACATCCCCTCGGCCTCTCCTCCACTTTTGCATTGCAGTGGGAGATAATTCGGGCCGAGTGGGAATTAGGACTGCCCAGCCCATGTATCACGGACATAATGGTTTCCTATCATAGTTTCCAGTCTGGGTGCCATGCCGAACTGCTCACAGCCACTTCCTCAGGTGTTGGCATTACGCAGAATACTTTCTCCATTGGTCTCCATTGGAAGGCATGTACGTACGGAATCATGGGATGACTAAAGAATTCAATGTAATCAGCTCGGTGTCTCTATGAAAACACTAAAAGCTTAACTTGACACGGGAGTCAATGTACCGTGCCGTGCATTTGATTGGAATGGATTCAAATTCTACCCAATGCACAACATCGTTGAGAAAATTCGATGAGAACGTATAATAATTGTGTTGCTTGACTACAGAATAGGAGCATGGCGTTATTATGGCATGCTTTCGTGTGCCACATACAAGTGCAGATAGCCCAAAGCTCTCTATTTTCCGAGTAATTAAGAAGCCCTGAAATAACGAAGGGAATGAGGAGCGTGGTCCCCGCACGTATCGGATTTCACTCTTGGAAAATTAAGACATTAGGCTATCGGTAATGGTGACGCTACGAAACCTCATTAGTGCAGAAAAACAAAGCAGCGTTCCAAGGTATGGGATACGGAGAAAGCTACTTAATAGAGTTTTAGGTGTAGTCCACTCGAGTCAGGCTGCTCGCTCGGATCCGTCTCCACCATCCTGCCACCCTAGGCAGAATCTGCCTTTATCCAAAAAACCAAGTTTGGGTGTCTTATGTCTGGCTGGCATTAGGCTTTTGTGGAGCAGAGAGCAGTTCATGATGTGTGACACTCGGTATAGCCTCTGTGGTGGGTGGCTATAGGAGCCAAACTTAAGTTTGGGAAATTAGTCTCTTAAAGCCGGGCTGACAAGTACTAAAAAATACTTTCCACCATGAAATTGATGTGATCATGGAGACAAAAACACATTTCTTGATTACATATTACATGATAAGTGCCTTGCAGAACCATAATCCGTAAGGTTGACGACGTCCTACGTGTTCCCTGTCGTGCTGCTCTAGTGTGTCAGAGCGGTTGATAGTAAGACGTCAATGGGAAAATTCGTACCTCTGCCCGAATAGCTCCTAGCTCACAGTGCTCAGACCATAATTCATACGTGCATAGTGGGCATAAGTCCTTGTTTCGGGCTTTTGGCTCTATTTACGAGCTCATTTCTGTAGATTAGGCTCATGACGAAAGGGATTGCATGCTGAGGGGAAATTGGGCCTCAAAGTTTTTGCTCTCACATCCGTAGTAGACATGTAGACGGAGTTGGGGTGGCGCTAAGGTTTTTGGCAAAGGGAGGATTGGGAATTGAAGGCAGACCGATTATTAATTCCTGCTCTGCCTTTGGAACCATTCCACAATGCTCTAATTATCCCTCGAAGCGCAGGTGTCTCATTTCGCACTTCCACTCCGAGTCAAGCTAATGTCTAGCATTAAGTGCGAGGTGCAATGCACGGGATCAGGTTATTACATGCACTGGGCAGAGTTGCTCAGGGCCAGTTGGGCTCTCTCTACTGCACCAACTCACTTGGGACAAGGAAGGTCCATACGCCTGCCTCGTGCTCTCATCGAGGACAACTTGCTCTGATCAGCTCTGCAGAGCGTCCTAACTTGGAGCGTAATAATAAGAGGGAAAGCGTTTTGGGATTTGTATAATGCTAATGGAAGTAAATGATACGGTTGGAGTCCGTTCTGGTGTCGTGTGTGCCATGGCTGGGAAAGCCTACCTACAACTGTTTTATTTCCAATCCCCAGCCCATTAGCGTGTAGTTGACTCCTAGGCCGTTCGAGATTAGTATTCGTGGCTCCGTGCTCATTCCGTCCACGTGCGGAATGAGATGGGAAAGGCTCGGGCTGGAGAGCCTTCGGATCCGAATAATGTTTTGAGTTATTTTTTCCTTTCTTCTCTCCGACCGAGAGGCGGAATTCGTCTCACGCAGAACAGAATCCTATAATAGGAGGCTCCTCGGTGCACTGCACTCCATGTCTTTCTAGCTAAACCCCAACAAAACCCAGAGCAGCACACCCGCCCGCATAAGACGACCCAAGCAGCCTTGTTGAGACGAACAAGAAAATTCCTTCGTTCCGCTCAACTTCCTTCGTCCGAGTTTCCTATCTGGGTTAATGTAGAGAAATGAAGGATATATTATGCTGGCTTCGGCCTCCAAAGCCCAGCTCCGTTTTATGCAAAAATAGCTTGTTTAGAACCCAGGCTCTATCACTCCCAGAGTGGGAATGCAATGATGAGCTTCCGCCCAATACGAGCAGCTCCAAGCTAATCCAATCAGATCCATTCTACGACAACTCCACACTCCCACATGCATGCTCACAAACAAGAGCATCTTCCACTTTATCCTACCGCTTCCTTCCATGGACATGGGTGCTTTCTTATGCATTTCTTAAGTTTAGTGTCAGAAGTCCTCTGATCACGGCCCAGCAGAATCTTATTAATCCGAGTTTTGGCAACTGCAGTTGATGAAATATAAGGGGAAATAGTATGAGCCCATGAACGGGGTTAAGAAGACATGTGCTATTGCAATTCAACAACTGGGCGTCGAGTGGAGAGCAGAAATGGCTCGCCAGTTCTGTAGAGTGGTTGCATTGTTGGCTACGGAAGTGATGGAGAAAGCGGTAATAAGCTGGGAAATGAATTTAGTTGAGACTTACATGGGATTGGTGGCATTCCAGTAAATGTCCGGTAGGCGCTCGCAGACGGACTCCTGGGGTAGGGACTCGAGAACAAAGAGGAGCAACAAAAGAAAACCCAAGTACCAGGCCATGAGCCCCATGGACCTTGTCTGCTCGTCTCGTGTGTGGGACGAGATGCTGATTGGGAAGGACTGGTGAAAGCAGTCGGTGCAGCAAGCAGAGGACGGAGAAAACTTCTCGCTCCTTATCACCTTCTCCGCAAGGAAGTGATTATGGCCAAAAGTCCTTTCTCTGCTCAGCCATGCCGGGAGCACGCGGGAGAAGGATCCTTGGGCTCAATCAAGTCAAGACACAAGAAGTTACAAATAAATCGATTGGAAATAATTTAAAAGTCCAACTCAGCCACCAGCACACACACACAAGCCTCCCACTCTGGGCCTCGCTTGGCTTCGGCTCCACAGCTTCGGCTCCACAGTCCTCGGCCGGAAAATAAAGTTTCAATTTTTTTCCTCTCTTCGGCTCCTGTCAGAGCATTGGAAATTCCATTAGGATGGAAATTACATGACCCGGGCTTTGTGGCTCTCTCTTTGGCGGAGTGAAGACGGGAGGCGAGAAATATTCTTTTTATCCCAGGAGGTGCTGGTGAAAAGGGAAGAAAGCAGTGCTGGAGCTCTAGTGCACTCTGTACCTACAACTGTTCACACCTCATTTCTCCCAAGTGCCACTAGGCTCATTGGGACCTTCCTCACTCTCTCTGCCATGCAGCTTTTTCTGCCAAAAACTGGAGTGGAGGTGGCTGGAGGTGGCTGGAGGCGAGGAGCCGGAGGCTGACAAGCCACAATCTCCGATCCCCACAACTTCCCGGCTTTTCCCACTCAGAGTCAACTGAGACGAGGATTGTTTCCAGATTTCGGCTTCGGACAACGTCACTCAAACCAATCCCACTCAGCCACACACACACTTTGCTCTATTGACTAACACATTCCGCTTCTAATGTCTTATTGGCAAATTGGATTTTCCCTTTTCTTCTGTAGTGCGAGAGAGCTTTGGGCTTCTTCTTGGCTCTGTGGAAAGCTGGGGAAACGGAGTTCTGTATTTCTCAGAGACTCCAGCTCCTGTCTTCTCCTCCTAACGATGATTGATTGATGGATTGTTGATTGAAGGTTTTAGTTAATGGAAAAATTGTCTGACGAACCCAGGCCAGGAAAATATATCGTGGACGCACTTCCGCACGGTCTGGATTTTGGATTGAGCAGAATGTGGTGACAGGGTAGGGATTTTTCAATTCTGCGTGGAATCTGCTAAGTCAAAAGCTGCTGAGTAGCGAACAGGATTCGGACCTTCACTCTGTTGTTTTTCAATTTAAACCCTTCAATCAGTCTCAGCCCAGACTCAGAGTCATTGGCTGGACAATGCTGGAACAATGTTGTTTTTGGATCCGATTTAATCACTCACACTATCCTCTCTTCCTTCGACTCAGCCCTATTTAATCAATCACCCGGTATCAAGATCCGCTTGGGATGGATCTAATTAAATTTCTAATGGTCCATCTGCTAGTCCCAGTCAATCCCTACACCAAACAAACTGTCCATTCTTTCGTAAAAGTAAATGTTCTGCACCACCGTGCACGAAGGTAGGTTCACAGTCTTAAATTTCCATTGGAGCACAATATGAGGGAGACGAAGAGCTGAGTTTAATGGCAGTGCGAGAACTCTTTTGTGACAATAAAGAGAGTTATGAGCGTGTTCGGAGTTCCTGTTCAACACGGATTTTTATATCTATTTAATGTCGGTCAATTTTGAATTTTTTGGGCTGGTTCCTTTAAAATGATTGGGAGAGCTGAAGGACTCAAGGTTCCTGTTTCCCCCCGTTCGCTTCGTCCTATTTGGAGAGTTTTTGTTCCAAAAGTTTCCCCGAAGCAGCCTGGAGCTCCACTGAGGAAAGAAAGAGGCTAGGAACGGGACTGGTGAGCAGAGTGGTGGTGAGACGGGAGTTTTTTAGGTTCCTCCAAATATCCAGACTATAGCCCAAAACCAGCTCTTTCGTACACACAGATTCGAGTCAGGCAGAAAGAGACCTGATCCATTCTCCCTTGCTTTCGGGGTTTAGGCCGGAACGGGTCCACGGAATACACGCTCATGTCTGACACTCCGTCTCCCAAACCTCTTATGTGCGTCAGATTCACTCAACGGCAGAAAAAATCCAGAATACGTCAGCTTTACAAAGCATACCACACTGCGTATTGTCCGTAAACTGAGCCAAGATTTTCCCCAATTCAAAATTTATTTTTCCTGAACCTATTAGTGTTTATTTGAGACTTTGCATTTCCCCAGTAGTCCTGTCAAAGCGCAGAGCGGAGAGGGAAATAGTAAAAACTGTATCTATCCCTATCGTGTTGCATATAATTGACGTAAGTATATTTTCTTGCAATTTACAGTGTAGAGCTGTGAGACGAGACTTGTGGAGGTGGCAGGTCGGAAGTAGCCGAGAGCAGTTTGTATTCTGTAGAGGCAATTCTGCCAGACCCACATAATACTCGGGCCTGCTGTTCTCTTTGGAAAAGGCCCAGAAGGAAGCAGGAGATATGCTGAGGAACAGAAGGAAAAAACAGTTTCTGAAATGGCGCTTGCGTTGGTTCCCCTTCGTATAAGTACAGGGATTTTTCCGTCCAGAGCCCAAATAATAAACCCTTTGTTAGAGCATAGGAAGCATGGGAAATCTCCTCTGTTCCCAGCCAGATGAGAGAGATATACGGCTAACGCTTCTCAATACTCCTTCCACGCATTTCCCTTTATCAACCTTTCTGCTCCTTTCCTTTGTGCAGCGTGTAAACGGGAAGTTGGTTGAGAAAGCATGGGAAGCAGGTTCGGGAAAGGCTTTTGGGCTCAAAGCGCTCTCTTTGAGTCTGGAAAGGAGGAAAGTGAAAGTCTTGGGCTCCGAACATTCTGCTGGGAGAAAGTCAGATTAGGAGAGTTGTAGCGGTCTGTCGATAGGATGGCGTGAGGCCTCGTGGTTTCTCAGAGCCTGTCCCACACACACAGACACACGGGACGAGAGATGAGTGAGGCCGTAGTACAAATTCGCTTCTCAGACTCGTGTATACGGCCACCACAAACAATAGAGAAAGTAGGACGCTTCCCAATTTACACAAGCCCTCAGTATGCAATTCGGACTCAATCACTTCCCAATCTACAATAATTCACCTTTCAAGCCTATCTCGTCCTTAAACTACAGTTCAACACAGATTTTCTTCTTATAGATTACATACATAGAACATGAACATTGTGAACTTGAATCCTCCCAAGCTGGAAGATGGAAACTTATTTTGGAGGTCAACAATTGTTCCTTAATTTGTTGATAATGAATCTTTAGGTTTTAGGTGCAACTTTTCTTCATGCCAAGACGGGTTTCTTCTTATGTCCTAAGTACCTGGCAGGTTTTAAAAGAATTCAGCCCGTAGTGAATGAAATTACGTTGAATGCAACGTATATTAATACAAATAATACGTTAAATATTGGCCCCAGTGTTTTTCAATTGTCAACATTCCGCTAATTCTACCATTACACTGCCAATAAATTAAATAAATTCCTTCAAGTACTTTGGAATTTGGAATGTGATACACATCGATAGGCATCCACATGCATACTGATTCTCATTTAAGTGACAATAGTAAAAATATTTAAATTTTTACAGCTTGGAAGTGTCTATACCTAAGCATTCGAACAATTAAGGACAAAATGATGATGAGTGCAATACAAGGAATCCTAGGATTCCCCGTTTCCGGAACCAAATTAAGTACAAAGTTCGATTTTTTTATTTGAGATCAAGTTGAATAATAAAATTGCAGTTTTGCTGAAATATGCACTACGTAGCTCAAAATGAAACAGTGTATGAATAAAAGGTCCAATCTTTTCCTGATTTGACTCAACTAAAGTTTGGATCCGGTTCTTTGTCAATGGCTAAAAAAGCAGTCGTACATATTGTACAAGCTTCGGTAGTAATGCTATTGTACGCAACTTTATGATTTTAGGATTACTTGAATTGCTTGTTAGTAATTTAATGCTTGTCGGCTCCTTGGTTAAAGACATAACTTGAAAAGCAGCTTAATCAAGTTGCTACTAGCACAGGAACTTCTTGTTTTTATTTTATTGTCAATTAACATAAGAGACGAACATGAATGACAGTCGGAATTTGTCCCATGCCCGAACAAGTGCCTAAACTCAAAAGCTGTGAAGACTGAATTATATGCAAGGATAAGACCTTGAGAAAGACATTGGATAGGCAATTGCATTTTCCATTCCAATTTCCTAGCTCTCCTGCTCCCGTGCATTTCACCGACAACCTGAACAGGGCCTTTGGCCGTCGGCCTATAGCAAGTGAACAAAGTTTATTGCCCTGTCGTCTCTGTGCAAATAATCTTTATTACATTTTAATTTTAAGTAAGAGTATGTTCAAGAAACAAGAAGTGCTCAGCGATGACAAACACGTTGCTTCTCAGGGAAGACTGACCTGTAGAACAGGTAACTTATGGACAAGTTGATTCAATTTAATAGGCTAAACCCCTGCTGCGTCTTAACCTCTTGTAATATCTCACATTCTTAATAGGCAGGCAGGCATTTGCACGATGTACGTGGGGACATCCGACTCGGACCATATTGTACGCAAACCTTTTAATAAGAGCCGGTCTCTAATAGTAGCCGGGTCGCACAACTTGAAACTAGGCAATCTAAGGATCCAAATACAAAAGTATCCAAGGTGTTCCGTCTTAATAAGAAAGGATTGAGTTGAAAGTAAACAGTACGTATACAGAATGCGAAGAAAATTGAATGCGTTACACGAGTATAATTAGTTAAATACAGTAAAGCAATGTTTTTTTATTATGTGTTCCCGTTCATTAATGACCAAGTAGGAATTTGGATTCGGATTTGGAGTGCATTTTCAGAAATAGCGAATTGGGAGAGGAGTTATAATTCCGTTCATCTGCAGTTTGATCAAGACCATTCCAGCCAAGACGGTGAACAAGACAAGGTACCGGAAACACCTCATGTGCTTCTTCCGAAATTGGCTCGATTGACGCAGCCGACTTTCATCAATGAGCTGGTAGTCCTGCACAAGCAATACATTCAAATGTAACTTAAAGCTGAATATACTTAATCTGATCACAAGCACAAGATGTGGTCCAGCCATTTACATTACGGGGAAGAATGGCGAACTAGACATACGAGACATTAAGTAACTACTATTTAGATATAGACATAGGCACGCGACTGGAAGTGGACAGCTTGCAAAAATACATCAGAGAAGCACGTTAAGAGAAGTGTTTTGGTTTTGAGCTAACGTACCCGTGTTTTTTCATACCGGGGATAATTCGTACCCGTTTTTTTTCATACCGGGGATAATTCGTACCCGTGTTTTTTCATACAGGGGATAATTCATACCCGTGTTTTTTCATACCGGGGATAATTCGTACCCGTGTTTTTTCATACCGGGGATAATTCGTACCCGTGTTTTTTCATACCAGGGATAATTCGTACCCGTGTTTTTTCATACCGGCGACAATTCATACCGGTGTTGTAAAATAATTGAAAATATATGATAGAAACTAAATGCACAATAATTACAAAAATGATGACTACTTTGGGCGAATCTCTGTATTTCACTGCTTTAGCGTATATGCCTGTCCTAAATAATGATAATCATTTAGTTTCTATTATATTTAATTTACTTGTTGGGGCTTATTTGTTGTTATCCAATAACCGTTGTGTGGCTTCCTGTATAATAAATAGTTTTTCTCATGCATTTACAACACCGGTTTGAGTTTTTGCTGCTATGTAAAAACACAGGTATGAATTATCCCCGGTATGAAAAAACACGGCTACGAATTATCCCCGGTACGAAAAAACACCGGTGTGAATTGTCCCCGGTATGAGTTGTGCGGTATGAATTATAGCAGGTATGAATTGTGGGCTAAATACTCCAACTCAGAATTCAGCCAAAGAAGATCCGTAAAAACTCTGCACACAGCGTAACCTTCAATCTTCTTTGTAAATTGATGGATTGAATATGTATTTCGTTTTACCAATTTCTTCCAATTAATCAAGTCCAATTGGATTGTCTTCTTCTCATTACTGATACTTGCAGCCACTAAGTACGTGCTTCAGGGGAATTTAGTGTGTTAGTAAGCATTGCATTTTAAGAACACAAACTCTCAAGCGCACCACTTGAAACATTTTGTAGCCAAGCAAATCAATACCCTAAAAAGCTAAAAAATGATTTGACTCGGCAGCAACTTGTATTCTGAAAGCAGTGTTTGCGTGAGGAGAGAAATATTGCACTGTTGAGGAGTAACGCAGTTTTGCTGACTGATTTGATTAGGGACATTCCTGACATGCCTTTCCCATTTCCCACCAACGTTATTTCTCCAAAATTGAAGCGTACCACGTTAGTGGAGATGACTGGAATGAAATTATGCATGTTTTGGCCGATGTTGCGCGGAATTGAGTTTTGATCACCTCAGAGCCTTCGGAAGACTTACCAGGAGCAGAGTCATTGAGAGCAGAAGTGCTCGAGAAGTGGGCCCCAAGTCAGCTGGGATAGAAATTCCGAAATGATGATGATGTGGGTGCAGAAGCCAGTCGATTTCGCAGTTGGGATAGCCCTGGTTGAGGAATCGGTGAACGGACGTGTCCGCCGTCTCGTTCTGGTCCCGAATCCCTTTGTAGTACGTCAACCAGGCCGACGTAACTCTTCCAATGTGAACCGTTCGATCCACTGACCAGATGTCAAACGCATTCGGAAGCCGAATATCCGTATTTTTATATGACTTCCAAGTATTCCGAGCCAGCCAGTTGTGACGCTGGCGGGGAACGTAGGTGGCAATCGGAATTGCAACGTAAGAAATCCTGCCGCTTGCATTTTGGACACGAAAAGTCGTCTTGGCCAACTTGCCAGAACGAACCACACGGCCCAAAAGTCGACCTGCATGATGGACTTCCACGACCTGCGTTCAAATACTACATGATCAGAAGGAAGCAGGCAAATTACTCACAAACGCCAGCGGATTTCTGGAATCCTGTGATGACGTGAATAAGTTACAAGATTGCACGTATTACACGTATGCATCGGTGAAGCTCCCGCCACTCGAAGAGGAAATGTTTTTTCCTCCTATAACTTTTAACTTTAATTTAATTATTTTAACCAGTTAAGAGCATTCAATTTTGGTTTTGAGGCTCTGGCCTCGGGCGGGGTGACCCCGCCCTACGTAGTTGACTCGAAAATTGAGCCAAGGCGACAAAAAAAAAGTCCACACGCCCACAAAGAGAATCTCCACATCAACACCGCTAACAACACCTTCAGCCAGGAACTTAAAAGGTGACGCAGGACTGTGACACGTCTCTACACCTCC
>JAQFXY010000327.1:0-35180 GCA_034693865.1 Ceratophysella sigillata
CTGTGGCTGTGCTGTGGCTGTGCTGTGGCTGTGCTGTGGCTGTGCTGTGGCTGTGCTGTGGCTGTGCTGTGGCTGTGCTGTGGCTGTGAAGAACAAATGTGTAGTGGAGAGGTGCGTGGCGTTGGGAGAGAGAGCTTAGCGGTGGAGCGGAAGAACATTCCACTTTCACCATTACAATGTAAGTTAGATAATAATTCTGGTTTGTGGGTCCTACATAGAATCTCCAGGAGCATTTACCATTACTTACTTCCGCTTCACTCTTCCCAAATAGCCAGCCACGCACTCCACTGGACTTGAGACAGAAATATGTCCTGGTTCTTGAAGCACATGATTCCAACCACTCGCTCTCTCTCTCTCGCTCTTCAAATCGTCTCACTTTCAAAAAAGCTACTTTCTTCAAGAGAAATAATTGTTGAGCATTGTGAAGCGGATATAAATTTCCATAAGGTCAACAGTTGGCGGAGTCAGAGTGGCATTTCACGCTCTGCCGCATACCTAACCGTCCAGTCAGTCCTGTCAGCCTCAATATTGGGATTTATAGCTTTTCCCTCAAGAGCGGAGCGTAGGATGCTCCAACAGAGAACTGTGTCAGAATGAAAACAAAAGTTGTACTTTCCCTTTGTCTGCCTCAGACAACAAAGGATATATGTAGAATATGCTAAAGGTTGCACTTGGGCCAATGGGGAGACTGGATATATAAATACATGTATCAAACTACAATTGTTCAGAGCTCCAGATGTCAAAGCTTCTGAGATTATATGAGCGTAAGTAGAGCAATGGAGCCTCTCTCTTTCTCTTCCGTAATTAGAAATGTGAAGTAAGACAGGTAATAGAATTGGACGGCCTGTCCTAGACACAACTGTCATACAAGCTTCACCGCCTCCCGTGAACACTGATTGAGTGATTATCTGCAGTCTCTGGTCTCTGGACTAGACGGGAGCTGAGATTTAATATTTTATTGGGTAATGGATGGCCCATGAGATGGCGGGTTCTTAGCTTAACCGATCATCCCCAACTTGAACACTGAGCCTCCACGAAATAGAAAGAGACGGATGGTAACGGAACGGGCTGTCTTCACCTCACACTTATTGGCCTCAACTTTCCACAAATGTCTAAGACGAAATAAGCCTTTTCTCTTCAAAGCCAAGGTTTACGTGAAAACATTTGAGAGTAAGGCCAACTAACTGGCTCTTCTTTGGCAAGGGCCTCTTTCTTCTAATCCTCAAACTTTCACTTTCACGAGGATTTACTAAATTTGACAAATTGGAACAGCGCAAAACTAGCCAAACGCCTTTCTATGGAAACAGTAAGGGCCAAAGCAAACAGCTTCCCTAACAAGGTCCAAACAAACGGTATATTCTGAATTCGGCCTCTTTACTCCGTATTTGTATTTATTAATAATTATAAGCTCAATTTCCAGGATTCATTTAGTTAATGTAGTTTAATTGAATCTGACTGAATTTTCGGATCTTATTATTTCAGGTCGCCTCATACAGCCCAGCTCTTATGGCAGCACGGGAGGAGAATTAGACATGTGTGCGTGTGCTATGACGATTTTGAAATATGTTTCCCTCAACCCTTGTAAATCGTAAGTTCCTGTACTTATGGCTTGAAGCCTGAACCCCTTTGCTCTCAGGTGAGTTATTCTTTTGGCTGCCGTGTCAGAAGCTGAAAGGACCTAGAAGCCAGAGACAGGAGTGTCCATGGGCTCAAAAGTTTGCTTGGTCTTCTCCCACATGGATATGGTGTCACTTGTCACTTGAGCCACTCGTGCTCAGAAAAAAAAACGTTTGAGCTTTTAGCCGAGCGAGACATGCCTATTTGAAATAGCAAACCAGATAGACGAAGGATTCCAATTGGAGAAAGCAGTAGCTACATGTAATAGGAGTGGAGTGACTGAGAGTAGACTGTCAAAACAACGTTGGCTGCATTTCATTATGGAGAATTTAGCCCTTTGTGACTTTGAGCTAGACACTCAAATACATCCTTCGTCCGTTCTCATTCTCTCTGCCTCCTTTGTTTCTCCCAACTGCTCAATTGCTTTGAAGCCAACTAGACGAGCTCTAATTTGGAATAGTTCTACTAGGCCAGGATACAGGGCGTCTTCCGCTTCAGCCTCCATCTCCCACTTTCACAAGTACAAATATACAGTTATCCCAGTTTGCATGAGATTTTTAGAGGTGCTACTTGGCCTTTCTCCCCAAGCTATCCTTTGAGACTGGGATAAGGCAGGTGAGCCTCACTCGCTCAACTTCCTTCGCTTCTAATTGTAAATCCTCCTCAAAGTCCCGCATGTGCCCGCCAAGGAATTCCAATGAGGCCCAAGTGGAAGTTGGACTGTGAAGAAGTGCTTGAGCTAGACAGGAAGTGGTTCACTTTCCCTTTCTCTTCCAATCCCAACCATTTCCAATTAATTACGTCCCTTTATGACGAGTCTGTCTGTCTGTCTGTCTCCCGCACTTATTTATGACAATTGTTTAACAGCAAGAGAAAGAAAACCTTGGAAGAGTTTGCCTGCGTTCAAGACGGGAGCTAATTAAAAGCAGCCATTAAGGCTAATGATAAGCAAATAATTCATTTTGTTAATCATTAGAAGAAGTGGGCAGGATGGAAATGGGATATGGTGCTCGCTCGCTTGGAGGAAGCCAGGAGCAGCATAGGCCATTTCCTTACGTGAGAGCTTCAAGTGTACTTTCTAATTAAGTACGTGCATCTGGCACAGGAGAAAGTAGCTACTGTGCTGGAGTCAGATTGAGACAGCCAGACTAAAATTCGTTCTTGTACCGTGCAGCCTCGCCTGATGTGACAGGAGATATTTTAGTAACAAGACAAAGGCAATGTAACTCTAAACCCCTTCCAGTTCCCACGACATGTAGTTGTCCACATAGTTATTGCATTGTTGGTCGCTTGAGTGCAGAAATACATACATGTTTCCTATTTGGATTGAACACCTTGAAGAAGGCACATGTCTCAATTCCCCTACTTACCAAGCCAAATGAAAGCCTCCATGAGTTCATGTGGAATGGAGCCTTTGGTGAGGAAGGGACCCAAGACGTAGGTGACGAAGAAGGGAAGCCAGCAAATAATGAATCCTCCCACGACGGCTGCCAAGGTCTGTGCAGTCTTGGTCTCTCGCTTGAACGAGGCCACACGCCCACTGGAAAAGTCCCTTCCAGCCGAGCCCTGGGCGTGATCCGCAGAGTTGAAGGTGAGGTGAACCTTGACACTCCGACTCCGCACCACATGGCTACTGGAGCTCTTGAGGAGATGGGCATGGAGCTGTTGCTGGCGCTGAGGGGCGTAGTTGAAGCGGCTCGACGTGGCGTGGTTCTCTTCAGGCCGGCTGCTCACGGCTGGACAGCCGCAGGCCGACCGCCCGTTCGTCGCCGTGTTCAGGCTGAGTGTGGTGTGGGCCAGGAGCTGCTCCTGCTTCTCCAGCTCCTCCTCCTCGTCTTCCACCGTCCACACTCGACCTGGCAACGTCTCCTTCCGACAACCGCCTCTCGTCCGCATCGCAATATCACCCTCTGCATATTCAAACAAACAAGAATTTAGTACGGAAGTCGTCGAGGACCGAAGACAGTCTACAAGTGACTTTAGCTCAATTCATCCCCGCTAATTCCGCTACGAATTACTATTAGTCCTCTTGTTTTACAAGGGGTTCAAAATTCCTAGTGGTCCTATATTAATTCATGAAAGAATAATGTGCGGTTAGTCTAGGCTTGGTTAAACTGGGTCAAATCAAAGAAATAGTGGATGAAAATGGTGTAAATAATAAATAGAATAATCATAGCACAACGAGGCCATGGCATCACGGCAGCACAACTCCCCAACCCAAGTAATTAGCGTCAGTATGACATATCATTGAATTGAATTTATTAGACGCTTTGCTCACATGTTGAGCATGTTTCATTTCAAGCAGAGGCCACCTAAATTCAATTCGACATGGGAAGCAATATCAGGAATTGTGAGTGCATGTTCCAGTCCGTCATGAATTATGCATATGCTCATGAGAAAAGAGAGTAAGTACAGTATTTCGCATGAAGTGAATACGGTGGTTCCTGTTTGTTTCATTTTTATGTATTTTGCATGACGTGAATACCGTGGTTCCTGTTTGTTTCATTTTTATTATTTCCAATTTTTACCCTATTGCTTTGGCTCTAATGGCCTGCAACTAAGAACTATGTAGGAAAGTGATGGGATGCGAGTGGACATTTCTAAGTTTCCTCTCTCTCCTTGTCTACTAGACACTAGACTTGACTTTTCAAAGTTTCACTCATCGACTCAACTATAAATTACTTGTTTCCTAAGAATGAGAGCGTTTCTTGTCGAATGAGAAGCCAGATTTGTTATATATTATATTATATGTATCTATAGATTTGTTTGTTGGAGAAAGTGAGGAAATGGTCGGTCTATGAAATGGAAGAGTAAATCCGAGTCTCAAATTCATATTATTCAAAATTACAAACTTTGTATTTCATGCTCCAGTTATTTGGGGAACGAGCCTAGTTCTTCTCCCATCACGTCCTCTGCCCAACTTTTGCTTTTGGAATCGAAAAAAGCAATTACTACTTCTCGAGTGCCTCAAATTAGTTTTATATCTTTCAATTTCTCCATCCACCTCTCAGCCTCAAACTACATCGTCTTCTTAACACGTTCCGCTCTCCAGCTCACTACAAAACACATTTGAACACACTCAAAAACCCGCAAGTATTCAGACGCTGGCTGTTTACACTTACTGACAGGGTCACACGGGGCTTGGGAGAGCCCAAGCTTATATTTACAAACCATAGAGGACGAGTGGACGCTGCTCTCATAGTCTATTGCCTTCTATTTAAACACAACTTAAAAATCCTATTTTCCTACTTTCACTGCAGCTCTTGACCTTCAAAATAAAAACCAATCAAAAATGAGTCACTTTATCTTCAAGGTTATTCAAGTCAACAGCTAGTTAAGCCAAGCATCAAGTTTGACACAATGATTGACAATAAGCATTATAAATTATAGCGGTCCAAGTTCCGTGGATGAAATATTCAAAGCATTACGGGTTTCTGCAATAGCCGAACTCCAATTAATCCAACTTGCATATTTTCCAAACCTTAGTACAATCTCGATAAAGAAAATAAAAATAGGACCTGGATATCAGCATGACATTCTTCCGTAGCCAGAAGCACTTAAGTAAAAGTCATGATTGAGAAGAGGGAATCTAAGGAATCTTTATAATGCCTCTACTGAGTGCAATTCTAATAGCTAGACGGTTTTCGTTCAATTTGGCAAATACCCGAATGGCAAATATTTCGAAAACCAGATTGGCAAAGGTATTTTGGGATTTTTTGGTGTTTTATGACTTCGAAATTTGCTAGACAGCTCGCTCTACCCAAGGCATTCTTCGTCCAAGTATCTCATAATTTTAAACAACTATGAATATTAGATATTCAATAAATGAAGTTGTCAATACACGAACTGTCAATTTTAGAAGCAATTCTCTATTGCACATGCACCTATGGAACTCTGAATGTTTTGATTAAATTCTAGCCGCCTGAATATTGGTTAACTACAGCAGAATAGAGTCTAGGTTGAGACTGGAGTAGAGGAACTTGAAATGTCGACTTTAAATGAGTGGAAAAAGTTATTAAGAAGTCGGCATGGGGTTAAGAAAGCTTTTCACAGTCAGTCCCTGGCAATGAGAAAAGTTGTGACTCGGATCTAAATTCAGTCTGACATTGGTTTTGAATGGGACACCTGACGGGAATTTGTAGTCAATCGTCCATTCTTCCCAACCTCCCGCCTCAACTCCACACAAGGTCCTCAGATCCATAATGATGCCAAAACCGGAATTACAGACTGAAGCTGAAAAGGCTTGAATGGTGGATCAACCTGGGCTCCACAGTTGACAATCGTGGAATGGGAACAGGAAATTTAGTTTTAAGCTAACCTGGCAAGCATTCATGCAAAAACATTTCTCTCTTTTATTCAAAAATTAATTCCAAGAAAGCTGAAGCCAAGTTAAATTGGAGGAACACTCAACTCAGAACGGCTTGAGTATATCAAGAGGTCCATTGGACAGTTGGCCCGAACTGTCCCGAAATGGCGACAAGACCTAAGTATAATTTGAAATAGTCATTTGCGCCTATTTGGGATAGCTTACATAACTTGCACAAGTCCATCGGCCATACCTACTCTTCTGCCAGCTCTAAATCCTAGTAAAAAACATGAATATTTACTATTGGAAAGTGAAGCCGATAGCCGATATGATTTTTCCCAGTCGTTCAACTCTGGTTGTTGCATAAAAGTGGGAAATGAAAGAGCTTGTGACTTGTGCCGTTTGATGAGTTGAGTCCATGTGACTTGAGTGGATGTAGGACGTGTGACTGGATGACTATTAACTATGAGAGAGAGGGAAAGTTCTGGGCGGAAAGAGAGTGAAACTCTGGAAAAGTTTGGTGTGAAAGAGTTGAAACGGTTTGAGTGTCTCAAATGAATGGAATGCTAGGAATGATCAAGAATTCATGAATAATATCAACATGTTGGGCCCAGTTCCTTTTCCACAAACACGTTCAATAAGACAAACCTATTTCTCCATCTCTAGACTCAAGCGAGGCTTGAAGAGGCTGCTTCCACACAGCCAAACTTCAACTTTTCCAAACTTTCCTTCTTGGGGATTTCACTACGATGACTATGCTGGAGCTGGAGCTTGAAATAATTTAGGCCTTTTTATTGTCCTACCCACGCCCTGCTTCCAACCTTCCTAACTAGCCAACCGCTAGTAGCTCCAGCGCTAGTAGGAAGCACGCAATTATTATATTAACACAGTCATAGTCATGCATTAACTGAGACAGAGTGTCCAGTCTACAAATACCTGCAGAGAAACATATTCTAGTCAGTATTTCTTCTGCTGGCTGTAACTGTCGAGCTACATAGCACATTGAAAAGATCATTTACCCAGTCCATTGTTTCAACGGGACAAATAGCTTCGTGTCAATAACCTTCCTGTAGCATTAGGCTTTATAAATAGCTAATATGTGTTTAGTTGGAAATAATGGGAAACTTTCTCTTCCAGGAAAATAAAATTTCATTGCAGAAAGAAAGTTTTGAATTCTGAACTTTTGGAATATGAATTGCGTAGGTTAAAACCTAGTTAACATAACTTCTTGAACCGAAATGCAAGCAATGCATAAATGTTGACTGGTTAGAACGCTTGAATATTTAGTTGTAGTATCTACAGCATATTCGTATATACTGTATACGAGTTGCTCAGAGCCACATCTCTTAATAATAAGGCAAGATACAGCGATACAGCGATTCATAATTTCACGCAGATTGTTTATTGTATTGTTTATTGGAAATTTAGGTAATGGAGAGAAGGACTGACCTGAGAAAACGGAGACCCTTGTGGAGGAGGATGGCTGAATGCGATGCGCAATGCTTCTGGGAGGTGAGCAATTGGTGAGACTGTGGTTGCAGAGTCTCGAGCCTGTCCGCGTAATTCTGCTCGCCCCATTATTCACTCCGCCAATACCCTGTCGTCCATACTCATTCCCTGCAGCGGAAGCAGGCAGGATTTTGGGAATCCCGTTCTTCCCATTACCCATGGACCGGATTGTGCTCGGACTCGGGATTTCACTACGATGACTTCCACCCTCTGCTTCATCTCCGCTCGACCTGGAATTTGAGGCCTAAATTAGGACGTGCTTAAACTCACACATATTTACATTGAATACCGAGTCTTCTTAATGCCCATACACTTATCTAAAGCTTTAAGAACACAACGCATGGCTTCACTGGTGAATAGGCGGTGAATATCAAATACCAACCTGACGGCATATAATCGAGATTTTGAGTTGGGATTGCTAAAGCAAAAATCGGGTAGTTTTAGAGCGTAATTTGGTTCAATTGTCCTTCCCATTGATCTTTTCTCGTTTAGATTCTCGGTTTCTTTGGGAAATGTCATCCTTCACCCACTTTGATAGCTTAAGTTCTAAACTTTTATGATTTATAGGATACTTGTGATGATAATGAGCAGAAGAGGTCAAGTTGGAGTGAACTGATTCAACTTCCAGCTGCCATCAATATCAACACTACTTGAGCATGAGTAACTCTGAGAAAATTACAATATGAGACAAGGCATGATATGCTGAGATGAGCGAAGGAGAAATCTGAAGGATTTCTTCCTCTTCATTTAATGAGCTGGAAAATAGAATCAGGAAAGTTCATTGGTAATGGGCGTCTTGATACCTAATTGAACTTTCTAAAGTTCACTTTCTCCATCAGACACCGCCAGCGCTACTGCTAGTCTGCAGCCCTTTCCCCTCTCCAACGAGGCCCTTTACATATACATATGTTCACATTCTTAGGAGCAGCTATCTGGCTCAAATCAGGGATTCTGTAACAAATAACCTTACACGCCCACATATCATTTGAGAGGACATGGGTATTATGTAATTGGGAAATGTGCTGAGCACATAAGTTCCAAAAGTCGGCTAGGGTAGTCAATATCAATATGGGAAAGAGGGAATTGTTAGACCAGAATTCAGACTCCAGCAAATACAGATCTGTACGTGTTTGAGCAGATAAAGAAGGGAAGAATTGGGTGCATTGGTTCGTGCTGGAGCCCTAGCAGAAGAGAAATAGAAAGAAATCCTGCTCGTGTCACCTCCCTTAACTCTGATCTACGATCTACAATAGTTGCTCCTAATTATCACTACATTACTTCACACCTTTCATCCATCAGCTTAACGTTGAGTAATTACGGCCCTGGAGTTCATGCATTCCATAAATGGCAATGTGGAAATGGGACGGGGAATAGAGTAGCATCGGCTGTACGCCAGCATATACATACCTGCTCACCGTGTTGGCAAGGATTTACATTATGCAGAAAGCAGTTCTTATAGCTCTGGTCCAATTCTTCTTAAAAAGTGCTCATTAGATTCCCGAATATGAAGATATCAGCTCAGTTGAGTGTGATTCGTTCAATGCCAAGGACTGGCCAAGATCTGCCCATTTATTCCCCTGGCTTATGAAGGCTAGTCTACATTTCTCTCGGCTTCTTTTACAACATGCAGAGCTATTCAGAGCCTTGAGAAGCATCGCTAGCGCATTGCACAGGAAGCTAGCCGGGATTGAATGCTTCGTGGTAAATATGAGCAGAAGGGTTGGTCATTGTTTGCCAAAATAATAATGAGTGGCCATGTGATGATGGCCAAACGCTCAGTTGCTCTGAGCTGGATTGGCGTAGGATAGGCCCAAGGGAGAAAGTGTTTGACCGGAGAAGCATTGAAGACAAGTAAGTGAAAGAGACTGAAGTGAGTGAAGACTGGAAGGAGCAAGGAACCTTGGAAGCGTCATCATACATAGCATGTATCTCCATAATGTGTCTGTCTTGAGTCCCCAATCAATGTCATTGATGCCAGATTCCGTTCACAATTGGCTCTTGACCACCCAAGAGAGCTTGTATCACTTACAGGCTTGGATTGACCAGAATCCAACACAATAGCTACACTATCAGGAGGGGCTATAAGTCATGAACAATATACCACTTAGGTATTGCTCTTTGAGTTCAATCAGCCGGACAGAACCAATATTTCACTATACTTGCCACAATCTATTGTCCATGCATACTTGAACCCTTGGGAATTGGCATGAATCAATAGCTAGACATCAAGACACGCCTAATTTCAATGGGAATCGTATGGGAAAATATAATTTGGCAATCGGATCCAAAGCGGCCGATGCACAGTGCAAGGAAGAGAGCTCTTGCCCCTAAAAAGTTCTCCACTCAAGCTTCCACTTAGGACAGTTTGATTGTCAGTGTATTTGAGGAAATTTAAGAGTAGCAGTGCTTTTGCTTTCCGTGACGTGAGGAACTTTTCGAAAAAATGCCTGAGTTATTGGGTGATAAAGTCTAGGATCAATTTTTGTGTTGAGATGGTCGTGAGGGATGATTTAGTCATATAGGAGATATGAAGGCTGTAAATATATATGGGCCACCCCGTGGACTCCTCGTTTCCCATGAAATATGCTAGACTACATAAGGTGCGGGTGGATTGAAACTAGAGGAAAAGGGGATAATAATAGGGTTGAGTTGGCGCTCCATAGAAACTGCCCAGCTTAGCACTATTCCTTCTTAACCAAACCGCGTTCAAGGTAGAAAAAAATTTAATTTTACAAATGAGGCATTGGGTAAATTATGACAATCTGTATTCATCGTGCATTAGATAATTAGGTATACTGACACTATTTTGTGCAATTTAAAATACGCTGCGATTTCTGACATTTTTGGTTCAATTAAAATTTTGTAAAAAATATATTACAAAAAATAATCTTATTTCCGCCTATGCTTTATCTAATGTCAATAAAGAAGTAACCGGATGTCCCTATTAGTCGATCTTGTTTAACCAGCAATCCTTCCACTCTGTGAACACGTGGACCAACCAAATCAGCGTTTGTAATTCAGTGGAAGCTAACAGGCCATTCCGCTCCTCAGTCCTCAGCATCCCTTTTCTCCACTTTTTATTCTATTTATTTGGCTGACGTAAATCGGGATGATTTTTGAGTCGTCACTTTTTCTACTCTGCTGACTGAATGACCCTTGGTGCTCCATAACATGTACTAAGTATTCAGTTCAGAGTGCGTGTACATGCAGAATGAATGTAGCAGATTGAAATTTGGGTGTGAAAGAGAGTTCGGACTCGGCCTAATTTGTCTTTTCTGGGCTGAGCGCTGGTCATGAGGAGAAAGGGAAATTGGTGAATATGTGAACATGAGAAGGCTATGTAGACACGACAGCGGATCGGCTTATGGCTTATCGTGTAAGGAAGAGAAAGGAAATGGAAAGCAATAGCTCTTGAGCAGTGGGAGCGGAGTCTACACAAGGGAGACTCATATCGCACAATGCAGTGTGATTATGTAGGCAGGACAATACGAGGTTCCATTTAGATTTGGTATCACGCCAAGACCGTGCAACAATGTGTGTGTTCGCTAGACTTAATCTTCAGTTACAGACACCAGACACCCATCGCCATGAGTTCAGGATTGGTTAGGTTGAGCAACTTTGATCTTTGAAATTAAGGTTGCTAACCGGAACCCAGGGGCGCCCGCAGCAATGGGCAAGGTGGGCTGTAGCCCACCTGACAATTTCGAGAAAAAGTACTTCAGTACCATGTTAAACACTTATTTATGCTGAAATAAATATTGAAGATAATTAAACTATAACCATCATCATAATTTAGCCCACCCGCCAAAATATCCTGCGGGCGCCCCTGCCGGAACCTGAGCGCTTGTGCAAAATTCGTGTGAAAATAATTGAGAAGGATGAGAATGTTCGAACCTGTGATTAGCCTGCTCACTCTTTGACTTGAAGGACGACTTGTTGAGCCGCCGGAATCGTGTCCAGAAGGACGTGGCCGACTTTTGTTTCTGTTGACTAGCTGACTTTGTAAAAAAGTGGAAAGTTGTTGAGGATTTCGTGTCTGAAGAGCCCGGGCCTTTTCTCTCGCTCTTCTTGCTCTGCGCAACCATTTCATCTCCTCCAATTGTTTCTTCAGACCCGTACGATTTCTGAAAGGATTGAATACAGACTGAATGGCTTCATCCTCTTAAGCGGGACAGTGCAGTGATCCATCAAGCACAACTCCTCAATAGCCAGCAGCTTCTTTATAGGCCATTCTCATCAAGAGACTTTTTGATTTTGAACATTTTAAAACTGCACAAGTAGGAGTTATGCCTCAGGTTATGCGACAAATCCCTTTCAAAATATTTCCCCTTTCCTTACTCTACGAAAATGCAATATTGAGCAAAAGGGAGGTCAACAAATGGAAAACGTGAGCATAGACGAAAATCAAATCATGATGGTGGTACTTATTTAAAAGTAAAGGCCAAGGGCAAAAGTTTTACAGTAAACAATACACAGAGAAAACTTTTAGCGGACATATACACTGCATTTGTGTGCAGAAGCACAAGTTGGTTGAGTGGAATGGTGAGTAGGAGGACGTTTTTAAGCTTCTCTAAGTTACTTTAATTTACGTGCACACATGTAAATCCATTAACGGCTTGCGGCTCCGAGTCTTTTTAATCATGAAAAACTCCACAATTTAGTTTAAAAAACAAATTATTTGTATTTTTAGAACAAGAATTTGCACGGATTTCCAGGTTTTTTTTCGCTATAAAGATGTGGGATGGCATTCGCACACAACAACATTCAAAATCTGATTTTTTATGGGTTTGTTTAGTATGAAGCCATTTGTTATAACGAGGAGAAGTCAGTGATTTCCACCGAAAGTAGGTGAAAGTTGGCTAGGTGCTTTCTCCTGATCTTTTAAAAGCTTGAATTATGGTTAAAAGGATATGTAGGCAAGTCCCATATAGCAGTGGGTTTCTCAGAAAAATAATTTAAAAAATTCTAATTGACCCCGAAGCGGGGGGTGGGGGTCCAATGTTGCCAAACGGATATAATTCCAGCAGCTGTTGTGAAGGCGTTAATGAACCGATTTCAACAAAACTTGGTAGGATAATGCCAAAAGACATTTTGAGAGGAATGGTTTTTCAGGAAATCATAAAAAAGTTAATCCCTAATTTTGAAAAAATTGCCAAAATTTTGAAAAAATTGAAAATTTTGGACGTGGGTCCAGTGGGGTATCATTTGACTTTAATCCACCTTGGCATGTCTAAAATGCTAAAATAAAAAATGTTGGTGCCCACTAGTATGAGTTAACCCTGGTATGTCATTACCCGGGTCGGTGTTTCTCATGCCGGTGGCATGCCTTATATTATATACACCTTATAACTTTTTTCCTGAAGAACTCTCTCGCAGAATGTCTCATTAACGCCTTCACAGCAGCTGCAGGCATTATATTCTTTTGGCAACATTGAACCCTCGACCCCCCGCTTAGGGGTCAATTAGAATTTTTTAATTATTTTTTTGAGAAACCCACTGCTATATGTGACTAGCCTACATATCTTTCCAGCCATAATTCAAGTTTTTCAAAAATCAGGAGAAAGCACCAGCCAGCTTTCACCTACTTCCGGTCGAAATCACTGACTTCTCCTCATTATAACAAATTGATTCATACTAAACAAACCCATACAAAATCAGATTTTGAATGTTGTTGTGTGTGAATGCCATCCCACATCTTTATACCGAAAAAAACCCTGTAAATCCGATACTCAGATTCCCTACCAGTTAAATACATGAACATCTGGAAAAGAGTGTGCTGAAGTAGATGGAGAGAGAGTAAGATATTAAATATGGATACGCAGCGGATGTTTCACGAAGTCTGTATACCTTGTCTTTGGATTTGTGAGTTTTGAGGATTGAGTTCTGCCTTTGGGCAATGACGCAGGCAATCCGAGCGTAGACGTAGAGCATGATGAGGAGCGGGAGGAAGAAGGAGCCCATGGCGGAGTAGACGACGTACACCTGGTCGTCATTGTATTTGCATTGTCCGTCACCCAGGTCATGTGCGTTCCTGGACGTCAAAAACAAATCATTGGCCAATTTTCATATTACTTATTAGTGCTATATGTAGAGGACTTGACCGTCTGCTAGCCAGCAGGGCCCCAATCAACCGGCTCAACGAGCCACAATGAAATCTGTGCTTGCTTTCAACTTACCATCCGAGCATGGGAGGACTCGTAATCAAGAGGGAGCCGACCCAAACACAGGAGATCATTGAGAGAGCCAATCGCTTGGAACGTCTTTTTCTGGAATAAGCCAAGGGGCGTGTAATTGCCAAGTATCGGTCAATACTGATCGTACAGAGTGAGAGGATAGATGACCTGGACATGAATTAAGTAGTTGGTCGTGAGTTGCATGAAAATTCTCCACCATCCGTCGTAATTAGCACTTATTGCTTAATCAAAAATCAGAAGAGGAGCAGACTTACGTGCAGAGCAGGACATCCAGAGCCAACCATATTTGGCAGATGATGTAGCCAAAGTGCCAGACGTTATCTGCACAAGTGATAAACAAGGGAAAGTGAGGGTTAGACGGATTGAATGGTGCATAAATGGTGCATAAATCCCACGGAACTCAAGTATTGCTTATATATTTATAGAGTATATTTGAGAATATTGGATCGAGTGCGTCCTGGAAGAGTGCTTGTAAGCTATGCACAGAACACACACGTACGCTCTCATTTTTAATATGATCTCTAATGAAGGCCCGGGGAATTGTTGCTACTTTGGCTGAGTCTTGCAGTGCGTCCTTGGCAGAGAGGATGAGAGTAGGCCGTCACGTAGGGAAAGTAGCTAATAATTTATTTGGAATGATGGAGAGGTGGAGGACAGAATCCCAAGTACCTCTTCTCCGTGTCACCTTCCCAGATCACTCCGCTCTGCTCGCTCCCTGCCACTTGCTCACGAATAATGCAATATGGATGAATGCATGAGTCTAATCGAGGAAACCAACAGCCACATTCGTCTACATATTCCCTTTGGACAAAGTGATTCTCTTCCTACCTACACGCTCAAATTATTAGCTAGTATTCTACTTGGTCCAAAGAGCGCCTTTAACAATATCTTCATTTCAGATGCACAGGTCGGGCTTCTAAAATAACTAAATCCAAACATATTTCTAGCCTACTTCCGATTCTCGTCCTTCTCAAGCTCTGTACATTTGTGCCGCAAACTCTAGCTTCTGCTTAGTATTTGACTTCCGCTTATATACGCAAATTACTCTCACAATCCATATTAGACGCTCTTCCTGGATTCACGTGGTAATCCAAAATAGTGCGTCCGGTCTTGTGAGTATCAAAGATCAAAGCATAGTAAGTTTGTACATATGATTTTGAAGGCATCTCTACTGTTATATTTACTTTGAGCTCTGACTTGTGATGAAGCAAGCGTTCAGTTGTTCAGTTGCAAAGGTCAAAGGAATCATTGGACTAAAAGTCATTAAGCTAGGCCTAATTTATTTTATTCCGAAAAACTGTTTATGCGACTGAATTTTCGAGTAGAATCGTCCATTACTTTAGTGTACCTACTCAAATCGTAGAATATACGTTACTCCTACTAGTATGAACATTTATGCAAAAAAAAAATCCTACTAAACACACACTATGTATAATTTATGTATTTCGAGAAAATGAATTTCCTGTAACACGGTTTTTTTTTACAAGTGCCTACACAGATTTGATACCCACGATTTAGACTACATGTACTTGGCTCTCAATAGTGTAGACAGATACAATCCTTGAAAATTTATGTGCACCATATGCGGTTTCTATAGTAGATGGCTGGTCTGAAGTGTTTCAAACATTGAAGTTCGCTCTATTCCTGGTATGGCGAATCCTAGTACGGCGAAAGCCCAAAAATTTTCTGTTAATGCGATATTCAGGTAATCACAACGAATTTTAAAAGTTTAGTTCAATTTCAGCTGTTTAGCTAGGAACTGAAATACAAAAACCACTTAGGTACAGCTTTGCTTTACAAAGCGATAAGCACAAGATCTTAAGAATCGGCATCTCCATCTAAGCTAAATGTATCTGGCGCATGGACTAATACTTTAGATTACAAACCATGTGTAATGTAATAATTGCAGGTTTTCACTTTACTATAGGTAATAAATAACACATGTAAAAACAGATGCTTATGTATTCACTCTGATCTGAAGCATCTTTACAGTTAGGAGCTACAAGATCAGTCAGTCTGGCAGCAGCGCATCCTTCTCTCTCACCCTTTTCTCCTAAAGTGAAAGTTTGCTCCATTCTGAGAATTTTGGAGTTTTCGCCGTACTAGGATTTGCCATAAGAGGTATAAACCAGAAATCCATCCTATGCCTTTAAAAATGATTTTCTTTCTTAAAAATTCTACGTAGTGTATGCAGGACAAGCCAAACTTCCTTCCATTGTGTCTTGGTTTATTAAGATGTCTCTTATTACTAATTCTCAAATGAATAGGCATAAGTACTTACTTGACTAGTCAAAAGCGTAATTCAACGTAGACTCGTTAGTTACTTCAATGCTAATCATAACCACTACAATGACTGCGTAGCGAACCAAGTTTCAAGTATCAGAGGCCTATCAATTGGAATGGAGCTTTGAAGTGCAATTAGGATAATGAAATTAGGTCGTATTTTGAGTTGCAGATTTGTAATTAGATTTTTCAATAACCATTCTAGCGGCCGTTTTCTCCCTTTCTCAATTATTTCAGCTTCCCTAAGTTCGTGGTAATGATCGACAAGTCAAGTTTGAGCTTCCAGCTCTTTTTTAATTCATCATAAAGGTACTCATTTTATTAACTACGTCCTGGATCTCAAACTCTTATTGACAAGCAAAATGAGAATTAGGAAGAATGTGATTAGTGCCAGCCTGGATCTGGATATCCTATTATGACGACGTGTACAATTATGGAATCTCCTGGAGCAGAACAACTATTGGAGTCCATACTTTATCCGCACAAAAGTTTTAATTCAGGAAACTAATAACAAATTAACATGAGCCAACACGGGCTGTGGCTTTTATTTCTCCTCTCCTTCCTACATATAAAATGTATAACTTTCTACTTGAGTAGACAGCCACTTCTGCTCAAGTGCGTTCCAAACTTTTCCTTTCCACTGGAATTCTGCTCAAGGCTCAGCCTAATATCTACAAGGAAGCTAATTTGGAAGGAGAAAGAGGTGACTTACTGGAAAGGTGAACCACGACCTTGATTGGCATTACGAACATTCCAACCAGCCAGTCGGCTACGGCAAGTGACATAACGAAACAGTTGGTGACCGTGCGAAGTCTCCTCGTTGTCGCCACAGCCGCAATTACCAAAGTATTCCCAATCTGAAAAATAGGTAAGCACATATGTAAATTCACTTCAAATCCCTGGCTCAACCCTCCAAGCATGCATGGACGAATAAGTATGTGCGTGGAGAAGAAGGCCGAGATGGAGCGAGTAGTTGATCCGAGTTCAAGAAACCCAGGCGAACTACACTGTCATTTTCAATAATAAATAATACACACATGTCAAGCTGGAGTGCGTAATGTGTGGAGCCTTGACATGACATGCCCTGAGACCTGTGAGAGTCGTGGTTTTGGATTGCTAATGGCCCAAATGGAGCTGAGAGCACAATAGGCTCTTAATAATTATCCGAACACAATGAGAGGAAATGTTGTTAGAGCGTGAGGGAGGCCTGAGCGGAATACTAGCCCTTCCACCCTTTACGAACAGGATTTCTAATTTGATTTTTCCTGATTTGCTATTTCTGAACCCGCATGAATAATGCATCCTTCGTACTTCGTAGCCTCTGCTCGGGTCTAGGCCTTGTGCTCTGTGAAAAACAAAAATAGAATCCAGCCTTCCTCCGCTCACTTAGCCTTCCACTCCATCAACTCAAGATCAGCAGCCGAGCAGACCAAGATGAGGTCTGTCTCGAGTCTGTCTCTAGTGTGAACTAAGTGAAAAAAGTCCACGACTTTGATTAATGTTCTTCGTAAGTGAAAACATCTTTGGAACTTGATTATGAATCCAGAGATTCATCCAGAAAGCTGAGCATACGTGGATTTATTCTCCATATTTAGATTGGAGCTAGGCCTTCTTTTCTATGCGAGTCCTAATTTCTAATTGCATGAGTTCTGCTCCAACATCTCAAACTCAACTCAGCCATTTTGAGAGATATCTTCATTAATTTCAATTGAGTTGATAGAAAGTGGAGTTACATAAGCCGTAGTTTGGAGTGAGCATGAACCCAGTTGGTACGAATGGTGGAATATGGAGATACTATGACTCTAATAGCCTTATCCCACGTACATAGACCAGAAATGAATACTTGTAAGGCTTTTCTCTACAAAATTACATTTTGAGGCAGAAAAATAAAGATGTCCCTCGAGACTAGAATAGATTTTCTCTCAATACAATCCAACCATATTTTCAGTTGTATGAACTGGATAAGTGGAGTGAAAATAATCAATAGGGATATTCTCTGCCCATTTCACTCCTTTGATTTCATTTCAAATATTCCCTATTCTGCTAATAGAATGGCTACGATTAGATCTAGCTCTTCCCTCCAATAGCTCCATTTCCCCATATTCACCTTCCACTACTCCCTTGCTCAAAGCTAATGAAAAACCCAATCACATTTTCATCTAATAATATTTCCAATTGTCCTACTCACTAGTGAAACTTAATTTTTGAAACTTAATTTTTAAGGCTTAATTGAGGCAATTGGGCCTGAGTTGCTATTCAACTACGTAGATTGTAATGTAGGAAGCAGGAGGTCATTTCTCAATCCCCAGCTTCTTCCTCCCGCAATATCATTTACGCAAATTGGGGCAGACGGGAACAGGTTGCTTTTAGTTTCCCTCTGAACATAAACTAGAGTCAGAATCTTATGTTAAGAGAATGGTCTGGAACTTCTGTTTCACCTGCAATATATGTATGACTATTTATTGTGCACTATTGCTCCAACGCCTGTAGCTTGTTAGTCTCGAGGCCAGACTTCCTGCCTGCACTGTACAAAAAATAAGCCACCTTTGGCCTCTTTCTCACCACGCTTTCTCCAAAGCTACTTTCTCTCCTACATATCCTAAATTCACTAGGATTGGACTTGGACTAGGACCTCAATCCCTCCGAGTGGTTCAATGCTCCCTAATTCGATAAATAAGTTAGTTGTGAGGAAAAAGCATTAGGCTAATCTGTTCTCAGTATGGATATGTTTACAGTATCCGCTTATTTATCGACTCAGGCCCCCGCTACGGTCAAAAACTAATTACTGCTCCTGTCCCAGTGGGTGACAAGAGTTTAATTAATGGTGGGAGGATTAGCTGAGGAGGCGCTTTGCGTCAATAGTTGTACCAGGATCTACGCAGTTCTCCCTAGCATACAGTACTCTCCATATTCACACAAAATTGTATTCTCAAGATGAACATTGGTTCTTTTCTTTATTATAAGAAAGGAAATAGCCCAAAATCCTATCAGCAATATTTGTTCTGCACTGAATCATAACTAAATACGTGTCAACCAGTGAGTACTAGCATGTCAAAGCGGCCAAAACAATAGAGACCAATTTTTAGTTTTCAGTTTTTAGAATCTAAGAATTGAAACACTGTTCAAACAAGAAGGAATTTGGTGGATTTTAGAATTAGAGGAAAGGGGATATTTGTTACTTAGGCCCAGAAGCCAGAAAGCACTTACCACTGTCCCAGCGATGATGGAGCAGAAGAGCGTGACCAGAGCCACGTTTGCCCATCTAAACGTATTGAGATCATGAGAGACGGTCCGATTCCCGATCCCGCCACTTCCACTGAGCAGGGAAGAATTGTCGGGCAGGAAGGTTGATGCATTTGGCGGAGAGTCGAAGTCGAGGAGTCCATCGGTGCTGCCTTGGGACGGAAGGAAGGCTGCCCAGGAGAAGTTGTCGCTGAGGTGAGTAAGCCCCAAGTCGGTGTAATTAGGCGGTGTGGGCAGAGAAGTGGTTCTGTGCCCCTTCCCACTCAAATCCATTGTGAGCTGGAGGAAGTAATCAAGTCAACACGCTCCGCTCCTCATGCCCACTATCTCCTAACACCTAACCCAATTAGTCCCTCTCAACTTCAGTTTATGAAAAGTTAATTATTTCCAAGTTGGCACTCTCAAGCCCGTGCCAGGAAATTAGGCGCTGAGGAGTGGACACATGGCGGAGCAGAAAGAGACATTACTCTCAGTTCACACATGCTTCTCTGAGGCGGAGATGCGGTTGACTCGAGGCAGTGCACAAACTTTTCTCTTCACACGTTCAGTGCATGTTAGTTGGGCTTTTGAAGAGTTGGGCCGAGTTGCTTTTGCTTCCAGCTCCAGAGCAGAGCAATATCATAAAAAGGCAATCCTATGATTTCTTTTATGATTATTATTCTTGTTTGCTCAACTAAAGTTTGGAGGTTCTTTTCCCAATGATGACTCAACCGATTCCGGGATCCTTGTATCAGCTCAACCTGAAACTGAGTACAAAAAATCCATATGTACATATGTTAGCTTTTACTCAGAAACGAGCTTTATTTAATCATACAAAGGATTTCCATAAGTATAGAATTCATGCCTTTGTAGAAGTTGAAAAAAGTGAAAATTGAGAAGCGTCAGTAGCGACCTACGTAGGTGTAATGCAAGTGTAATATGACACGGGCCTTTGCTTTAGCCTGGTCTAGTGCTAATTGCTGGGCAGCTGAGTGAGTGAGTGTGATGAGCTGCTAATGAAAGTGTGACTTAGGAGGAAACGGCCCGTAACATGCAGACATGCGGCGTTTGGGAAGAGAAGATTTATCCCCTCAACTTTCCCACTATTCCTTTCTGATGAGTTTAATAAGGGAACTTTTTATGATTATTAGGCCCTTGGATTGTTCCAACTATTCCGCTTCCTCAATCATTACAAGTCCTTTAAATCCTTCTCTCACAACTTTCCCAGCCCACTCACCTCACTCACTTCATATTTTCATATTTTCATATTTCAACTAGCCATGGACTCAACTGGCCTTTCCAGCACATTTCCTCCCTTCCTCCACCACGCCCTCAAGAATGGAAAATAAACTTTCCTTTTGAGTGGCTGAGAGAGAGGAAGGAAATTGGCCTTCAGTTCATGTGCATCCACACTCCAACACTTCCCTTCAATATGTTACTCAAACTTTTATTGGGAATGGGAAATGGAACTACTTCCACATAATAATAATCACCACATTGTCCTCCATCAATGACTTCTCCAGTAACGTCGTTTCTCAGCTCACATACATATCTACATACATACCTACACACTACACACGTATCCACACGCAGTAGTTCTACACGGCTTTCACGTCCAAGCACAATATTAACAACGTTCTAGCGCATAACACGAAGGCAGCTTATACTCTGTTTATTTAATCTATTGTGAGTAGATGTGACTTTAATCATTGCTAAATCAGATTTATATGTCACCACTTATTAATATTACTGAATAATTAGTTGGATCAAACTTTTAAGGGAAAGCAGCTTAACTTGTCACATTTTCTCAAATAGTGTTTACATTATATACATTGTACAAATACGTAATGTAAGCTAAGCCTTCCTGTGGTGATTGGTGATACTATGTATAAAAATAAACGGCCATGTATCGCATGCACTACCTACTCCTTTCCCTTTCTGCAAATATTACCGAGCACAAAAGAAAGGATTTGTAATCTAGACTCTGGATTTTAGTGGCACTGTGCGTGCAGTACATGCTATGCTTCACATTTCCCATGTCTTCTGTAGAAGAAGGCAGAGCGAAGTGTAGGTTAATGAATTAGCTCTGGTGCTAATCTGCTTGGCCGAGTTTTGAAAAGTGAAAGTTGATTTGTGGTGAGGAGGGGAAGAAATTGAATTGTGGGACTTATTAAGGGCAGAAGTGGTGGGCTTGTGTAGGTGTTCGGCCTGAGTGTTGTGGTTTATGCATCTACTACTATTATGGCATACTCGTGCTTTCGTAATCTCCCAATCCTGCATGCACCACGCATAGACAATCAAGTCGACGTGTGCGGTATTTCTTACACACTTCACAGGGGCTTTTACGGTGAGGTTCACGGGAAGGAAATAGGGAATGCCACGTTCTGGCACCGAATCATGTCATCACGTCATGTCAAACTTTCTCTTCTCTCATCTCTCATCTCTCACCCCTTCACTTCGCTAATATATACAAAAATCTCTCGTGTCTCAAACCATGATTCCATTATACATAATTTAGCCAACTTTTTTCTCATACAGCAAAAAGAGGAAAATTCGTTTCATGTTCTCAAATTTCCCCATTTCCTGACTTTTTATTATTACTTGACAGCATGGGAGCTCGTGTGTGCTCTTCTCGAGTTATACACTATACATTTCTGTGTTTGTGCTTAGAATTCCAGCCAAATTACTCAAATTGCATGTCCAGTTCTAGCCCTCCAGTCCAGCCAGTGATGTGTGACTTTTATCTGTATATTATGATACACCTAAACATATTCTAAGCTTTGTTTTTCTGTGGGTAATTCAGAACTTCTATAAAACTTCGAAGTCCTCGTTCCATTTGATTGATAATCAAAGGTTTATATGGTCACAAATCAATAATTAATTAATTAATTAACGATATGCATTATTTAAATTACATGTAAGTGCCGTGAGAATTGAGTAGCTAAGTGGGAGGAGCTAGTGCATGAAAAAGCTGGTCCAGTTACCTGGATTTCCACTTATCCGCTAACAGTCCATGCTGTTAACATGCAAGTCAACCAAAGCAGGTTTTAAAATCCTGCCCGCCGTTTTCCATTTGTTAACTTCTCAGTCGCTGCTCTACTTCTAAATTCGGCTTTAACACTTTATAAATGCACAAAATGGGTATTCTATATCAGCCATTGCATTTAGGGATACAATTTCCCAATAAAAAGCCCCAAATGATATTCCCTGAGTTGAGTTTTCCCACACGTTGATTTGATAAGTAAGGGATTTGGAAGCCATTTTGAAGGGCTGGAGGGTGGAAAGGCGGTTTGGGTGCGTGTGAAGGGGTGAGTGACTGAAGGGTGAGTGGAGAAGAAAGGGTGGGTGAATGAGATGCAAAGTAGTTGAATCGACTTGTGTTCATAACATAACCAAGTTACCAAATCCCATCAATCTCATTATTCCACACCATGTCTCAAAACATAATCTCCGCATTTGTAGGTACACACTATTGGAAGCCGGCCTTGACTTGTTCCTCCTGAGGACAGGCACAGGGTTAATTATTTATTTACTACGACCCAGCACGCTCTTAAACTCAATTAGTGCCACTTCCTCTCATCCCTCCTGTCTCTCAACCTCTCAGCATGAGCCCAATACCCAACCTAGTGTCAACAGAGCCTTAGTATCCTTAAATCCTCAAATCCTTCAAACAAAGGCTCAAATGCAAAGTGACAAGTTGGAGCTACGTATATGATCCCATTGGAGAAATTCCCAGACGGGATTCTGGAATATAATGTAAAAGTTGCATAAAAATCTGAAAATTTCATAGGCACAAAGTGCTTGTTTTTTATATTTAAAAAGCGGAGGTAGACACGATGCTTTACTTTAGATAATTGGAACTTGCCAATTACTATAATTAATTTATTTAGTTTGTCGACATAATTATGTGGAAGTCTGAATACAGGTTGCTCCTGTCAGAATAGAAATGTTTGTACTAAATATATTCTTGTCACCTTTTCCATAAACTGAATATCCCATTAACACCGCTCCAGCGAATCCTTGAACTTGAAATTGAATAATTGAACAATAATCAGTTCTTCTTCTCACAATTTAAATGAAGTTAGCCAACTGAGAAGAAGGGAAAATGAAGGATCTGTGCACAAGAAGTAGAGAAGCTGTTAAGGTAATCAGGTTGGGAGAAACGTGATTTAATAATTTCCGCTTCTAGCTCAAATTTCCCCCAGTCCTCTTCTGTGAAAACCGTGTAAGTATAGCAATCAGTTTATGAAGGTTGGAGAAAAGGAATGGGAAAACGAGGTAAACGCTGTCCAAGCAAATGCGGTCTTCCGCTCAGCTTAAACTAATACGCCATTTGGTAAAGATCAGACGCCAGCTTAGAGTTCTTAAGTCAAGACTCGTTCGGCTCAAAATCCTTGGAAGTGTGTTTGGACGTGAAGAGACGGAGAGGATTTAGGAAATTCTCTCAAGCCGTCAACATTGGACATATTCAGCTTTCCCATTTCCCAAACTAAAATACAAACTCAGCCTGTGTCATTTAATACCTAAACCCAAGAGGAACTGTCTATTAAAATAAGAAAAGTTTCAAAGCGAATGATTTCTCGAACCGGAGACTTATACCTAAGCCCCTGAGCTCAGTTGGAGTGGTAGAGACCTTGATTCGTCCTCCAATTATCCCAAGTCGACAGTCGAGTTCAAGCTATAGCTACATGCCCTTGGACCATCTCTATCCATTCAACCTCAACCTAAGTACAACCTAAGCCATTATTTATTTATTCACCTAAAGCACCTAAGCCAAAGTAGAAGTGGAAATAATCATTATTAAGACTACTGTTGTGGATGCTATGTAGTAGCTGCTGCTCACACCCAGTCCACCCACTTGACCACCCATTAAGAACCCCAACTAATTCTCCTTTCTCTACCTCCTTACCAAAGATGTATTAATAAAATATTATAATAATTAAATACATTTGAGTAATATATTATTAGCCTTGGTCCGCCTTTTGATTCCTCGAACATGGCATTATCTTTCTACCGAATCGGAAGGAAAAATTTCAAGAGCTTAGCGTCTTGGTCAAAGACAAGGCTGTAAAAGAGCCAAGAGGCTTATTTTTAAATACCAATATATGGGATCAAATGGGCAAAGATTCTGCTCACTCCCTTTCCCTTCATGATTCCTGAGAATGGAGCCAGGCTTCTGAGGAATCAATTGAGAAAGTAGTTGAGAGTGACGAGCCCAATTGAACTAGAAAGTTTATTTACTCAGCAACCAAAGCCTCGGCCTTGATTTTACATGAAGGATAGATGGATGGATTGAATGAGCCCAACCAACCTACCTTTCATTCAACATCCAACCGCACCAGCACGTTTGTACATCAAACAAGGCCTACGGCAAGCCTAAGCCTTTTACGAATACTTTTCACTAAGTACTTATCTCCAGAAGCTGAGCATCGTGTCAAGTTTCAAAACTATACTCAGCCTTCTGTCAAGTCCTTTCTCTGAACTCTGTACAGTGTACAGTTATGCACATAGTGCATAGTCACAATTCCTCTCCGCTTCCAAGCCAAATACACTTCTTCTAATTAATCCCGTTTTGTACCAATTAAATATCTTGCTCACTCACAGGTATTCCTCTTGCACAAATCACTTCAGTAGCAATGCCAAAATATTCAAGTGCCTTGAATGTTCATGCTGAGCTTCCGCAGCCTGCTAAAGATGAATTCTGTCATGAATTTACCATACAAGCATAGCAGGATAAATAATGAAATGTTGTTCCCATGAACTTATTTGAACTTGTGAAAGTACTTTATCTCTCAAAATATTAGAGAATCTGGAAAGCAATTCTCAAAACTGAATATCAAACTTTTCTTGATCCCATTATGTATTTTCTACGCGTGGCAGTATTTTGTTTGGAGGTAGTCTGGCCAATATGGCTTCCACTGCTTCGTTCTAGGTCATGACCATGACCCAGGTTGGAATTATATTAATATATATGTTTCATCTCCGATTCAACTTTCCCTTCTACACAGGATCCACACATTTTGTACGTTACAGCTATTGTTACATTGGCTCCAACTTGGACTCTGTATCACTATGTAGTTACAGAAATGCAGAATTTAGAACAGAGTTTGATGAATAAATTACCATAAACTAACCATTTGTTTAAGTTGTGTGTTTAAGTAATTAATAAGTTCAGGTAGTCGCACCAAACACTTTTGAAAGGTATTTCGATTATTCCAATCATTTTCCAAGCAAAATTCGAATTTCTCTGGAACATTGTCTCGCTCCGAGTTCTCGCCGGTGACAAACTTTCATTTGGTACACCATGAACTGTCCTCAACCTCAATTATGAATTCTGCGTTGTAAAGTTGTACTGCAGTGAATTGAGCATCGCGAGGCTTGGGAAAATCTGGGGTAAACATGGCGAGGCTTGGGGAAATCTGGGGTAAACATGGCGAGGCTTGGGAAAAGCTGGGGTAAACATGGCGAGGCTTGGGAAAAGCTGGGGTAAACATGGCGAGGCTTGGGAAAAGCTGGGGTAATTATGCTCGTGCTCATAGACCTTATCTAACATAATAATTGACAATAAAACCGACTTTTATGTCGTCTTTAAAAAAAAAAGCTGGGGTAAACATGGCGAGGGTTGGAAAAAGCCGGGGTAAACATGGCGAGGGTTGGGAAAAGCCGGGGTAAACATGGCGAGGGTTGGAAAAAGCTGGGGTAAACATGTCGAGGCTTGGGAAAAGCTGGGGTAAACCTGGCGAGGGTTGTGAAATCTGGGGTAAACATGGCGAGGGTTGGGAAAAGCTGGGGTAAACATGGCAATGGTTGGGAAAAGCCGGGGTAAACATGGCAAGGGTCGGGAAAAGCTGGAGTAAACATGGCGAGGGTTGGGAAAAGCTGGGGTAAACATGGCGAGGGTTGGGAAAAGCTGGGTAAACATGGCGAGGGTTGGGAAAAGCCAGGGTAAACATGGCGAGGGTTGGAAAAAGCTGATGTAAACATGGCGAGGGATGGGAAAAGCTGGGGTAAACATGGCGAGGGTTGGGAAAAGCCGGGGTAAACATGGCGAGGATTTGAGAGAAGATGGAAGGTTGGCGGGAAGTGGAGTAAGGGAGAAGCCGGTAGTGGAGCAGTAGAGTATTGCTATTACTCACGCTTGCTCAAGCTGATACGGACCTAATCCGCCCTGGAGCCTCCTGGCGTTAACATGAGTCTAATCGGCACTTTCACGTAAGTGAAGGAAGATGAGCGGATAGGAAGATTAAGTTGAGAACTGCTGGAGCCTACTTAAACTGGAGTGGACTCATCTCCTCCGTTTCGGCTGCTTCCACAAATTAGGGAAAAGGGGTTGGAGCGGAACTGACGTCAACAAGTGAGTCGAGTATTTATTTATGTGCCTATAAATGCGGAAGAACAGAACAGACACTGCACTGGTCTAATCTCCGCATCTCAACCAAGTGTTTCATTCTAGACAGTTCTTTTGACGTTTCATTGAAGCAGAGAGTCCATTCTCTTCTACTTCCAGCACCTACTACAGTATAACACTCCATATTCCAATAACTACTCCACTATCCTCCCAGTTCATCCTCTAGTACTCCGCCATAGCTCAACACGTGGCACGCACACTATATCCCAACAAACAAAGCAATCTAGCTAAAATAGCTGGCTCAAATTTGTCATTCAACATTTAAATCGGGAGTTGTCATATAATATTTTTCTTTTTTAGCTCTTTACATCTACAAGGCTATAGCTTAGAGTGGTGCGTACATATGTATGTATTTCTACGATTCATTATTCATTCATTCAGATTTGTATCAATAATATAATGTCAGCAGTCATCATTCTGCCAGTCCTAGCTGACTTTCTTATATGCCATGCCAGATGATACAATTTTCAGACTAAATATATTTTCTCTGTGTAGCTACTTTCCCGGTTTAGGCTTCCCCGGTTATGACCTGCTTTCTTTCACATGCACAACTTAGTTAAACAGTCGGTAACCCTGATTGTATTTAGCAATCTGGCCACACAATGCGCTGCCTTGCCATACTTCATACTGTTTATGGCTGCTCAAGCTCCCACGCCCTAAACGGACCTAAAAAATTCAAGAATATATCTATCTACTTGTATATTTCCGTGTATGTATCTGATTTTGAAATTTATTGAACAACCCCAAGCTTTCAGCTGAAAAATAGGCTCTGTCACAGCCAGAGCACCTGAAACCCGAACTATGGTGGACAGGCTGATTCTCAGGTTGGATTTGGCAGTGCTGCCAGTGCAGGTGTAAACAAATGGACCAGAAGGAAGATTTGAATTTGAGTTACTTCCTTTCCAGCCTCAAAATGAGTGGATACGTGGATGAGTGCATGCGGGATAGAGTGGACATGAGATTAAGAAGTGTATGATATTTCATCTATACTTGCTCAGCTACGCAGCTGGAAAGAATTGTAAATCTTGCTTTGAAGTCAGTGTGCACCTCGAGCAATCAAGTCTTTCCTTTGAGCTTCTTTTGAGAGAAGGAGCTTTGAAGCTTTGAGTTAATCGGGAATGAATACCTATAAATCTCCATTACTCAGCCAATCTCTAAACTAACAAGACTTTTAGGCTTGATCAAGTCAGACAAACACATTGAGCTCAAATTCATTACTTTCTCCCGGCTCTCTTCTGGAGGCAGAGCAGAGAAGACTCTTTAGCCTCTTTACAAACCGACGTAGATAGAGAGACAGAGATAGGCTATCCCTCGCTCTCACAACACAAACGGGACATATTATCAAATTGAAACTTATCCCTGCGGCCAGCGCCATTCAGTTCTCTTCACAGTGCCAACACGTGCTCTCGGGGCTCTCCGCTTTCTCTCCGCTTTCTCTCATGCATGACGTGCTGAGTGGAAGAGATGAAAGGAAACGGCTTACACGTCACTCTACCTGCATACTCAATTAGGCAAACTTAGGTTTTAAGGCCTAATTATTCGCTTAGACAGGCCCTGATTATGCAAGGAGCACAAGTTAATATTTGCAAGGCTGAGCTTGAGTCTTGAAATGATTTTTTAGAATTTGATTCATTTCTAATTAGTAGAACTTTCAAGCGACATGGTTACTAAGGATTTCATATTGCTAGTTATCAGCCGATTGGACTGTGTTGCTTTGAATTTGGCAAAAATAGTTAAGGTGAAAGTAAGTAGGTTTGGTTAAGCAGGAGCTTTTATGGGCTAAAGTTGCTGTTAAAAGTCAACTTCCTTCAAACGTGTCTAATAAGGCAGAGAAAATGTGATTCCGTTTTGTGATTTTCCCTGCAAGAGACTTGGGACTTTCTCTGGTGGGAAATAGTCTGATCTCCGGCAGAGCTGCTTAATAAATGTTGTAGGAGAGACATCCGCTCCCAATAAGCAGCACTTTCACCATATTAAATAAGTATCTGTCATGTCCGGACGGATGAGTTGTTGGAGAGAGGATGCAGGCAGTGGTTCATATTTGAGATGCAAGTCTCTGTCCTTTGGAAGCCAGACTGCTCAGCATCCCTGTCAACACACTTCCTCTGCCCGGATTCTCTTCTGTCTCAAGGACTGCCTTCCAGCTTCACTTCCGCCCACTGGCTCAACCCAACCCTTGACATACCCTTGACATAAGCGTGCATTAGAGAGCCTTAGACAGAGTTGGAGACTTGAGATTCCAAGGAAGGGCTTTAGGCCCAGAAAGCTCTCAAGCAGTTCTGATTAGGAAGTAAGTCTTTGAATATGTGTGCAAGGAACGAGGGAACGTGTCTGGGCATTCGAAACACGTCCACATACTTTGAAGTGCAAATGCTGTATTTAAGATACAAGAACACAGAGTACGTACACTCACTCCCCACACTCTTTCCCAAACACCGAGTGTCAAAAATGGCAGTCCGAGTTTGCTTCATAGTTTCTATTTTTATGTGTGGAGTGAATTAGGCTCTTGTCAGGCCATAAACTAGACGAGAGGCTTATAGAGGAAGCAGTGCACATCCAGGAGAGCCAGTAGCAGCATCCGGCATTCAAAGGAAGGCGAAAAGAGGCACACTTTCCACATCCTTTCTCCTCACATTCAACTTGGAGCCTCTGGAATATTAATGTTCTGACAATATTAGTGATTTCAAGCCTGGAGCCTCTCACGGGCCCTGAACGACAGTTGTTGGTCCATTTGTTTTGAGCCAGTATCCTATATTTTCCTGTTGCGACAACTCATACCGCACAACTCATACCTCCTATAATTCATACCGCACAATTCATACCGGGGACAATTCATACCGGTTTTTTTCATACCGGGGATAATTCATACCAGTGTTTTTATATACCGGCGACAACTCATACCGGTGTTGTAAATGCATGAGAAAAACTATTCATTTTACAGGAATGGTAATTAGGCCGCACAAGGGTTATTGGATAACAACAAATAAGCCCCAACAAGTAAATTAAATATGATAGAAACTAAATTATCATTAAGTCAGACAGGCATATACGTACGCTAAAGCAGTGAAATAGCGTATGGAGCCCAAAGTAGTTATCATTTTTTACTTCTTGTGCACTTAGTCTTCATTATATACATATTTTCTATTATTTTACAACACCGGTATGAATTGTCGCCGGTATGGAAAAACACTGGTATGAATTATCCCCGGTTTGAAAAACACGGGTATGAATTGTCCCCGGTATGAATTACAGCAGGTATGAATTGTGCGGCATGAATTATACAACAACTTCGTCTATTTTGGCATTACAATTTACAATTACTCGTAGCAATCTTTAACAACCCAGCGTCTTCTTTAGTCTAACCTAGTTGTTGAGCAACTCCCAGCGTTCAACTAATAGAATTGTGTAATTGTGAAAGGAAGAGCCTGAGAAGAGTACGTATCCTATTTGTAGACTCGATCTCCATTAGATGCATTTGATGAGGACAGAAATAGCTTGATAGATAATAGTCAATTCTACGTAGTAGCAACTGCAGAGAAACTAACAATTAGATGAAAGCTAAGTATTGTGGATATGAATTATGTAAATATTCGGATGTAGGAGCTAACTAATGGGCCAGAGGGTATTTGTGCCTAATTGGGACATTGGACTCAGACGTCATGTTTACAGAGTGCTAGGTAGAGGCCTTGAAACGTTGTGTGGATAATGGAAGGGAGGAGTGGGTGATTAATGGCCAAGTAGAACCGAACTGTCCTCCATGCACGCCCACACTTACTTTCCTCCATAATGAGCACTGAGCAGGGTAATTGGAGACGAGAGACGTGTGTCACGGCCAAGCTCTTTCTTGGCTCAATCTTAATATTGGATTGAGCAAGAGAAGGAGCGGATAGAGGAAACCTACGTTTTACCCCAACAACCAATAAAAAGACACTTAGGTAAGAACCCAAACCAAACTGCCTTCCTATTCATGTTCCCAACAAGTGATTGTTTTATTTGTTCGAGACGGTGGCGGCGGTTAGCGGTGTTGCGGCTGAAGATTCATTAGGCATATGCTTTGCGCCTTCTTCCTCCACTTCCAATTCCACGTCTTCCCTCAGACAAGCTCCAGTTTGAATGCCTAAGCGTCTTGTGCAAATCTGAGAAGATCTAAAAATAGAACTCGGCTCATCTGCATCCCAGCCACAACCACCTGTGTCCCTCTTCCTTTGTTCTCTGCGGAAGACACGACATTTGTCCTTATGTCCATGAATTAATGGATCGCATCATTAGACGCTCTGGCTCCGCATAAGCTCCTTTCTTCCGTTTCCTACTCAAGAAGGCGACACAGGTTCATGGTCTCTGAGCCAGATCAGAAATTACTCTAACCCGTTCGTCCTCAAATCAAAGTCCCAAGCGGGTCCAAGGAAATTGTTAAGTGGAAAGTCTACAGACAGCAGCTTATGTCACATTGTGGCTACGCTTTATGCCAACACATGCACAAACCCGCTGCATTATGGAAATCATGAAAGCCGCTAGGAACTGCATAATATGTAGTGCATATAGTATTTTGTTAAATTGTTTCCTTCCAACTTTTAATTGATCACTTGGGCTTTGATGCCTGGCTCCTTGTAAAGAGAAAGCCAGCACTGCACACAAGCTCTCGCTATATCTCTGCTTTACTAGAAGTTAATTACTTAATCCTTTTCATGCTCGCACGACATGGAAATTAACTAAATACATGCACAGACATACTGAACCACTTTTTAATCAATTCTTTGAAAAAAGTAATGGATATAACAGAGAAGTACCTAGATAGGTATGTACTATGTACTTAGTAAAACTACTCAATTTATATCAGATCATATAATTTTCCTTAATAATTTCTGCAAATCCTTTGCATAAAATATATTCAACAAGCTTTCCAAATTCTGCATCAATCACAACTCGGTTACTTTTAATTTAAATACATTCAATTATTAAGGCTCGAATGCATGCATATGCATTAACTTCAAAATATGCGCATATTTATGCAGCAAAAAATATTCACGAAATATGCCCTTAAAAACTCCAAAATTTTGATCAGTTTCCAGTAAAAACAGGAAAAATATGCACGAAGTATGCACTTGAAAAAAAAAAGAAAACACACAATACATATGCTGGGAATTTCACTCATATTTTTTGCCCAAAGTTGGTTTTCTTACATTTTCTACTAACTTTTGTCCTTGTTTTTTTGTTTGAAGTTTCATTTAAACGAAATACAATTGTTACCTGGTTTTCTACTTAAAATTTGCCAAAATATTCACAAAATATGCAAAAAAAGTTAATATGTGTACACTTGCATCTGCATGTAATATGCAAATATGCATCAAACCTTGAAAATATGCACAAATATGGAATTTAGTATGTGGGTATATCAGATAAGGGTGTCATGATCGGTGTTCATCCAAAGTGTCAGTAAGCTAGGTCATTGAAGCTGAAAATATATGCAAATATGCAAAAGCGGAGCCTTAGTAATTATGGGTTGAATTAATGAAATATTAGTTGAATTATGGCTTGAATGAAGAATAGGTTGGTAGCAATTTTACACTAGCTAAGCCACGCACGCACTTTTAATTTCCAGAGAACCTTAAAGACGTTCTGCCTGTGCCTCTGCCTATGCCTCTGCATAAGTCTGGAAAATGTGCAAAATGTGCATATAATTTTAATAAGCGTGCCATGATGAGTGGGTTTGGATTAAGCAGGTGGTGTTCGTACATCAAGTTGGTATGCCAGAGTTAATCGTGCGTTGGTTGCCTTCTACACTAGGCGTTTGTTCCATTTCTTCTTCCGATAATGGTAGGATCAATCAAAAGCGGGCCAATTGGGAAGCACGTGGGTGGAAAGAAGTAGAAATTGACTGGTCTCGCATGAGGCAGCGTGACATGATGAGCCAAGGAGGGTTCAGAAGGGGAATGTTCACATCTTGTCTCCAGCATTGGAGCGAGAACTGAGAGTGGCCTAAGTTTCCAATCGCCTAATAGCATTATGACACTAATGCCCTTCATCTCTGTCTCCTTCCCAGCCTCCTTTCCCAACGAAGCCTAGCATATGGAGCACGGGCTGAAGGAAGCAGACCGCCTTGGACCAGGTTTCCAATTTCCATACTCACGGATCCAGGCACATATTATAAACAAATATTTCCCCGTCTCTCATCTCATCTCATTAGACGGGAGATTGAAGAGTTCATCTCATTATTTTGATGAGGGGGTGAGAGGGAGTAAGGGATATGCCTCATCCCTTCCTTCACGCTTTCACAATACGTCCAGTACATAGGTAGTAGTAGGTGGGCATATTAGGGATTTGGGGAACTTTTTCTTTCACTCCGTTCTCAACACGACCGTCATAATATTTTCATATTCCCATTCTGGAGAGCCGAATGACGCGTGACACGGAGTGAAGAAAGGCCAAGACGGAACTTGTTCATATGTTAAGGCCTCTCTGCTTATGGCCGTCTGTTCAATCAAAGTCAAGGGAAACAAATCTTCATTCACCACCTCTTCCCATCCATGCAGTCTACAATGCAACTCGCTAACTCCCTACAGCACTCTTCGTCCCTAATCAAATCATGTTTATTTACCCAAGTTTTGAACGATAACAACAGCCCGTGCTCCACAACTTTTCTCCAATCTGATTTAGCGCTAGCACCTTATCAATCCATCGTTATTCAACCCATTCTCTTGTACGTAATACATACTTCCCTTACTTTCTGTCCAGCATATTCCTGATTAGTTCAACTAACGTGCAGAGAGTCCTGAGGATTCAGAGCTAAATAGCACAGGGACAGACCAATGTTGGATTCTCATCTACTCATAACCAGTGTTTAGGACAGTGCTGACAGAATGTCAAGAGAAAGGTCAAACAGGCATGTCCATTACATTCCAGAATTAGCCTTTTGTAGAATCTGAGTAAATGGTAAAGGGGAATTGTGGTAAGCGTGGCCGTAAAACCACTCAAATCAGAAACCGCGACGCAATCAAAACTAACTTTGAGATCATGCCCTGATTTATTTGACTAAGGTTCGATGCACTTACTTTTTGATGGCACGACTTTCAGCTGGAACAGCCGTAGGTACACAGGTAGAAGTTTGTCAGTAAGCTGTAAGTTGCAATTGAGGCAGTCAAAGGCAATCGTGAGCCCGGTAGCTCCTTAAAAACATATCCATGGCGTATTTTAGTGGAAACACTGTAGAAGATGTCAATGACTAATATAGCCTAAGCCGTAACATAAAGACAGAAATATGGAAGTATAAATAACCACCGTTTTGAACATAAGAAATGAGCGTTTCCGTTCTGAAAACTAATACGACCTCATCTCTGGCGTACGTACTGAGTTCTCCTCCTACTTTGTTTACCAATTATTTCCTCGACATTTGATTCCAAGTCCAAATTGGAAACAAGGAGAAAAGAGTAAAAATAAGCTTTTGGAGCAAGGCTACAAGGTGGAAAGTAGAGTGGGCTGTGTGGCTCTGGCCTGTGGCTAGGCCATGAATCGGAAACTTGGTGCAGAAATTAGTTTTGAGAGCGGTTCTCAGTTCCCAGCCTTTGTCATTATTTTATTACATCAGGAACTGAAATGAACAAGAGTGGAGAGTGGAGCCTCTGCGTGCTTCCAGCCAATCAATATTTAGGGACTAAATTACACAGAGAACAATAAATCCTGCATCAGTGGAATAGACGTAATAAGAAGCACTGGACCGATTGACACACAAAATTTGATATAGGCCCAGATTCCACCTTTATTGACCATTCCCTACTCTGGGTGTCTAGTTCATTCTTTCCACACACAAGTTTCTGTCATGTACCTAATAAGGAGCATGCTTTCTTGTGCGTGCTTCTAATTTGCTTCGCTATCTTGACATGAACATGCCGCGTCTGCAAAGAGCCACCTAACTACACGTTAAGAACATAGAATGAGCATGGCATAAGCAGCGCTAGTGAGCTAAATTATCCTCAGTTCCGCTTCCGTTTCTAACGAACCATTTTAGAGAATTGTGAATTGGCTCAAGCTCAAGACGCCTAAGTTCTAAAATACGTTCTATTATTTTACAACCAAAAAACTGTGACTGTATTTCTAGCGATTCAAGCATAAAGAAATCAGGTCCAGTACAGTATATATGAGCCTGGCCTTATTTAACATTTGTTTACCAAACTTCAATGTCGCTCTTCTCATTTACTGCTAGATGGATTTAGAAAGCTCTAATGGTAGGTGAGCAGCTGAGAATGGTGTTTAGCTGAAGGAGGACAGCTCGTGTAATCAAACCTATTCCAAGTGCAAGTGTGGGTACTGATGGAGTATGCGATCCGAGAGCCCGTTGTGTAGGTCGCGTACTTGTGGGATCGCACACTCCAGCAACTTTTTGTCTCCTTTTTCCCCAGCTCTCTTCTCATTCATGTCCAGCCAGGTTTATGCGTATTATGCTTATTATTTTTATTTTTATAATTATATTTACAAATCCATTTAATACAATAATACAATATACAAGCTAATCCGTCGCCTTTGGCTTCTGCTAACCGCGCCTTTAAAAACTACAAGACGAATGGCGGCCCTCAAGTAACCATAAATTGACTGAATAAGATGGAGCAGTTGTTTAAAAATTGGAATGGAGGATAGCGCGTAGTGCGTG